>JBBPRT010000061.1:0-31692 GCA_038093175.1 Boletus hoseneyae
CCAAGGAAAGCAAAATATACCACGATGTTAAGGAGCTGGAACAGGGTATATAGCTCATGTTCGGGCGAGAATGGGAGTGAGACGAACCTTGAGCAGAATATCGTCCGTCCAAGAACCTTCAGCCATGGTGGACAGTGTCGTGGATTGTAGTTGTTGCGAGAACAGTGGTAGAAGAGAGCAAGAGGGGTTGTTGTCTTATATTCGCTTATGTACTCGCCATGATGCGATGACATGCCCAGTCATAGCCATTTGGTCAGCACTTATCAATCGAAGTGTAATAATTCCCGTCTACAGCCGTGTACATACGTACGTAGTGTTTATTTTCCGCTCTATTGAAGCGGCAGCCGGCTCACTGAGCCTCACTCGCCACGCACCTTAGTTCATGCGTTGACGAGCGGAAGAGAGGAGCTCAGGTATGGACTCAATTCTCACTTCGAATCTATGTACGATGCCGTTCAACTGGAATTAGTATGATGAAGAGACGAATAAATGATCTAACCACACATTGGGTAGGAGACATATGCCGGAGGGTATTACAGTAACTCGAGACGTGAAAGTACTACGCACACGCAAATCTAGACACCAGCAACAATCCTATAAAAGCGAAGATGATCAATTCTTGAATCCAAAGAGTGTCGATCCAGGACTTACTCCTCAGCCTTGTTCAATGCGGTCACCATGCTCACAACTTCCTTCCTCCTGTTGACCACAAACTCGCTCTCCTTCATCAGTTCGTCCAGGACTTCAGGTTTGTAGAGTTCTTGTAGCAGCTCGCGTTGCAGATTTTCCTTGGAGTGGTTCACGAGCGTGAGGACAATCGCTTTCGGGACCATGTCAATCATCTCCCTCTTTACTATGTTGAAATAGGAGTGGATGAGGAGTTCTAATACAAAGTATCAAGTGAGCTTGGTCTAGGTTAGTATTGGCTAGCTGACTTACTGATAACCTCAGTCTCCATGGTCTCTCGTTCGCTGAGCGCCGATTGGGGTCTGATTATCGCAGGTGGCTACGGGATGAATGAATATCGACCGAGTCAAGCAGCCCGTCATCTTGAGCAGTGCTTACCGATTCCATGACCGGACCCGCTTTCTTCGTTTGTCCTTTCCTCGCCGTCGAGAAGAATGAACCAAAGAAACTTGGCTCATCCTTCTTGGGGTCGACATCGAGGTCACGACCGCCATTAACTTGGCCTGGTGCAAGCTTGCCGCTCTTCGGATCAGCCGCAGGCGGAGGAGGCTTGTTAACATTGAGACGTTCCTGGACAATGCTCATGGCCTTCCAGAATGAACAGAATCAGTGATGGGTGATTAGAACCTCGCGAAAATAAATTTGCCTTATGGCCACCAAGGAAGTCGGGATGAGTTGTATTAACATAGCATGCTTGCATGCTATAATAAAGCTATTGTTAACTACGTCTGAACTTTCTGGGAATAGCAAACTTGGTACGCACGAGACCATATCAGTCACAAGTTTGGTCGTTGGGTTCATGGAGTTCTTGAAAAAGTTCACAACAACGGCGTTGAACCGTTCTCTGAGAGCAGGGAAGCGTCTGAATGCTTGCTGTATACGGATATGTGGTCAGCCTTGCCCGATCTGCGAACGAGGACATACAATCTTCTGTAGCAGCTGTCCAAGGATTCGTATCAGTTCGTCGTATACCAGCTGACAGCATTTCAAGCCAGGGTCTTCGAGCCGTTTGATTTGCTGCTTGACAATGACCTCGAAGGCTTGGGTACCAACAAACAATGATGGTGTCGAGCCCTGGGCGCCAGTTAAAAATCAAACAAACAAGTACACTGGACGGTTACTTACGGAGGAGTTGTACAGAATCGTCCTGATATCACCATCTTTCACCTGATCGAATGGATCGATGCTCCTCACACCATTGTTAAACAATTCGTGGAATACGAAACTGATACGCGCGCCACCGCTGAGTTCATTCAAAGACAGATCATTTGTGTTACCATCAATCACAGTGCGGAATTCGTTCGTGAACTCGGTGATGACGGCAAGAACAACATTGCCTCCTGTACCGTCACCCAGTGGTCCACCGAGGCTTGCAAGTTCAGCGTTATACTTTTGAAGCTGCTGCGTTATGCGTGCTTTGATGTCAGGGAGAGTGTTGCGAATGTGTTGCATGAGGATCTAAAAATTATCACATCGTGGTATGCATGCATAACAAGTGTGAACGAACCATGTTGAGCTTGCGGGCAAGGAAAGGAGTTCCGCAGTATTGAGATTTGCCCTTGTATGAAGGGTGTGTCTCAAAGAAATTGCGCTCTGCCTCCAGGGCAGCATTGATAGACTTGGAAGTGTCGATATCCCGTTGTCCACGGTTCACAACTGGTACATAACCGAGTCTGAGTGGAATAACGCGGCCCGCAAGAATGTCGACGACATCTGTCCCTTGATCCCTGGACATACCAATGAGATTTTCGCTATTGAAAGTAAGTCGAACAACGTACATCAAATCAACCTTTGTAAGGACACCAATTGTGCGAGTCCCTTCTGGATCAACTTCACGAGCCAACTTGAGACCATCAGAGTTTGCCAAGTCAGTGTTTGCCGCTGTGACAGCAAGGATGATACAAGCGGGTCGTGATATGTACTTCAAAAGCATATCCTTGATTTGCTTTTCGATGTCTTTGGGTTGGTCTCCGACAGGCACTTTTGTCAGACCAGGCAAGTCAACGAGGGTAAGTGTCAGCACGTTGGGCGAAAATATGCGCAGGTTGATGGGCTGTGGCGAAATACCAGCATTGCGACCAGTCTTTGCATCCGTGTCACGGACGATCTCTGCACGGATTTTGTTGAAATCATAGAATTTCTCGCCAGGCAAATGCAAGAATTCTCCCCATTCCGATTCGTTGGCTTGCTGGTCCGCGCCTGCAAGTTGTGCTTCGGAAAAATAGGTTTTTGAGGTCAAGGAAGCCGCAAGATTCACTTTGCAACATACATGAGAGACCATTCGGTTGTGGTGGGTTGGCAGGGCGGTGGATGAGCTGCAGTACGAGCGGTCGCCGTGTCACGATACCAGTGCCACGAGGCAAGAAATCTCGTCCAACGATGTTCTTGAAGAAGAGATCATTCGACTGTATCGCAGTAGACGGCGCTGCATACCTCGAGTACACTACTCTTGCCACTACTTTGACTACCAAGCACGCAGATTTGCGGAAGGTCTATTTGGGATCCTGACGATCCAACTGTGCTGAACACATCTTGAAGTTTGTTCACGACGGATACGATTTCTTGACCAAAACCCGTAGACATGGTGGACGACGTGAAAGTAGAAAGACAAGGAGAATGCACGCTACTGCGAGAAACACGCGATTAGAGCTGCGTAGCACCGCCACTGCCGCCACCAAGCCTGCCTCAGTTCTTGACTCGCTCACCACAGTCAGCGTACTAATCAATGAGGTTGTTGGGCAACTGCGGAGCCCGACTTTTCGACTGTCAATCCGCTAAAATGTGACCAGCAAGTTCCTCATCGAGGGAGCCGCAGCACCCTCGGCGTCATGATTCATCATTACTTACGTCAAATCTATCGATGGAAGGGCACGCCTAGTAGGTGAGGGTCCTGTGACAACGTGCACTGTCTTTCACAGCCATGTCCACCGTCCCTGGAGAGACCAACTCTCTAGCAAATCTTACCTCACATCGCGCCCTTTACATTGCCGAACTATTGAAGATAATCCTGGATGAGCTCGGCAGTGATAAATGCAGCATATGCCACCTCGCCTTCACCTGCAAAGCTATCGCCGAGCCAGCCCTTGATCGTCTATGGGCACTCAATGACTCTCTGGAACCATTTATCTTTCTCTTGCCGAACGAGTTAACCCTTGATGTGCGTCTGGAAGGCTGGGCATTGTTCGTCAAGAACTGATGTCGTGGTTGTTTGCAGGAGGACTCTTGCTTTCAGTTTGACCGCCTTGTGGTCTCAAATCTACCCCCGGAGAAGTGGGCGACATTCGACAAGTACGCTGGGCGGGCTCGGCGGTTATATGTAAAAACTGTTACCAGGATCCCACACCGCGTGTACTCCTCCATTTACAACCAACTCATCGATATTCGTCCCAACGTCGAGCTCTTCCCGAACCTTACCACCCTTGCATTTCACGCGAAAAGTGTTCCCAGTCCACACCTCAGAATGCTTCCCTCTTCCCTTCGCTCCGTAACATTTAGTTGGGCCAACTCAGTGGCTCCAGAGGTGGAAGCCGTACTCTGGAGTTCGGTCATGAATCGGTTGCTGCTGGATGCCCCTCTTATTGAGCATATCCATTTCGAGGGGAGCCCAAAGGAACCCCTCCACTCCCTTACCCCATTTCCCTTCCAACGACTTCGAAACATCTCGATCAAACCCAGTCCCCTTGACCCGAACGTGCTGCATAAATACTGTCATGCACTTTCTGCATCCGCCATACGGGAGCTTGATCTACGTTTTGTACGCTGGCCAGACTCTCGTTTCCATCCGATATCCTCCGTCTTCCCCGCGCTGCAGAAATTAACCCTTGGCGGTTCTGCATCCCACGCCATCGAGTTTGTTCGTTTGCTTTCCAGTCCGGTTTTTCAGGAATTATCGATTGTTTCCCAAGACCGTAGCCGATATGACCTGAATCAGTATGCCGAGCTCCTCATCCTCCTCGCAGACAAGTATCGGGGGGTGTTCAGAACGCTCAAAATACAACATTCTTTGCAATGTCTCGATAAAGCCGAACTCGATTCGTTCCTTCATGCAGTTCGAATGTTGGATGACGCAGGGGTTGACACCCTCCAGTTGAATTTAATTCTCTGTTGGCAGGATCTCACCAGTGAAGTGCAGGAGATGATCGACCCCTCGAAATGGACGGCTCTGAAACATTTCAGGATTTCGCAGAGTCGTCCAGCGAGTGCCGTCTTGGCCTGGCTGGTTGGCAACCAGTGGTAATGCATTTGGGTGAATTGTGTACTAGTGAGCATAGGGCCGGACCCTCCACATATCATGGTCGTGTTCTTGGATCGTAATTCTGTACCAACTGCTCTTAGATCTGTCTGTACGATATCCTGTCTACCGTGCGAATGTTGAATTCCCTCGAACTCGTGCCAGCCTGTGTTCATTTAGCCTTCTGGCGTGTCATCACAACTCGTTGGCAGATTCGGGGTCTCCCCAAGCAACCTGTCGGACTGGCGGGGCGTCGATCATAGTAGAGGACAGCCCATGTTTGTGATGGATTGACCCAGTTTCTCAATCAACCTCAAGTTGAAATTGCATCATCGCCGAAATGCCAAATATTGGTACTATGTTCAAGCGGTTTGCCAGCTCTTCATGGTACTACAGCTCCGATAATCACTGGCAGTGATGCCCATTTCCCCCTCAGAAGTGGAGCCTAGACACGACAACCGTCAAATCCGGGTGCACGGCATACTGGCCTAGTATGCATTCACCCCCGACGGAGTAGGCCCGAACATTCAATTAATCCTCTACCCGACGGGCTTTGAACAGCCCCGAGACAAGGAAGAACCGGCGCCCCTCGCGATTCTTCCGAGAACCCCCACCACCGATACTGTACGGAATTTGATTCAGTGCAGCGCCCTCTTTTTGGAATAGTAACTGATACCCCTTGGTTCCATGCTTGGACTTCATGGTGGAGATGAGAATAACATCTTTACTCACTTGGGTAGCCTCTCGGGTGACTAATTTACGATGACCGGAACGGTGGTCATTCGGACGACTATGCAGCTGCCAAATTATGCCACTGTTACTATCGAAGGTTGGACTGATTCCCGAATCATCCTGTTCGTCGACTTGCCTCCCAGTCACGGTCGGTTCCCACCGTGTACGATGGTTTGAAGAGAATTTGAAGAGAATTCTCGATTTAAGCTAATAACTGAGTTAGGGGTAACGTCACGGTCATATCATCTGGCCGCGGGTTTTAAACGTGAGCATCATAATGTAAGTGATAGGTGTTCTCACTGGGGGCTGGTCCGTTGATTGGTTCGATGTTGAGGACTAAGTTACGTATCAACGTCTTTGATTTTTAAGCGGAAACCTCCTGTTCGACATTACTCCCGATGAGTCGGTTCGGTGGAGGGCCCTTGGACCACACCTGTTGAATACTGGCAAACTCCCCTTCATGAAAAATGAAAACTTACGTGAGTATTCGATTTTATTGTGACTGCTATGATCAACTGATTCAAGATGGTGCGGATCTGCTTGTCTGGAAAGATGGAATCCCAGATGCTTCTTCATCGGTACGAAATTAATCGATGCATTACCCCCAGCGCAGGTGATCGATGCTCATGATGGTAGTGGGCTAGTGGTGTTACCATCTCTCTTTAACTCGATATGAGCATTTACATCCACTCATAAACTCGCTCGCCGTTAGAAAGCCCTCCGAGTCGTCACCTGTGCCCGTTATTCAAAGCATGTGCGCCACTCCCCGTTGTGTCCTTGTGTTCACCTGGGTCTACTCATGTATAACATTGGTCTTCGCTGCGCCCGAGTTTCAGCAAGAGAGGTCCTCGCACCAGAGCGAACCTCATGTTCTCGGTCCGGTATCGCGGCTGGAGATCGTCAACAAGGTCATTGCTCCTGACGGTTTCCCCCGATCGTTGAGTTGTGTTCATTTGGCCTACCGTTTTGTACTGACATCTCAAGCACTGTACTTGCTGGGGGAACGTTTCCAGGACCGTTGATTATTGCGCAGAAAGTAGGTATTTCCGTGACATGGATTTGCATGTTTCACGTTCTTTCAGGGTGACGACTTCAAAATCAACGTGACAAACTATCTTCATGACACCACGATGGACACATCTACGAGTGTTGTTCGTATGCCCAATATACCTCTGTATTTATCTCTGAAACTCTACAGCACTGGCATGGTATCTACCAGAGAGAGTCTGACTGGGCTGATGGCGCTACGGGGGTTACACAATGCCCTATTAAGCTGCACAAAAGCTTTTTGCATGAATTCAATGCACAAAGTCAATCTGGGACATACTGGTACCACTCACATTTCTCATCTCAATATTGTGACGGTCTCAGAGGACCATTGGTAATATATGATCCTGAAGACCCGCATAAACATCTGTATGACGTCGATAATGGTACGTATCTCATGTTCTGGAATCCGAACAAGACGCTTATCTGCTCACCAGAGAACACAGTTATCACCCTTGCCGACTGGTACGGAATGTGATGCTTTCACTCTGGATGCTAGGCTCACTTTGTATAGGTATCATATACCCAGTCTGAAAATGGACCTGCCTCCATTTACGGCAAACGCCACGCTGATAAACGGTCGTGGACGGTACTCTGGTGGACCGATGTCTCCGCTTGCCATTGTCAGCGTCGAGCAGGGCAGACGTTATCGTTTCCGCATAATTGGGGCTTCGTGCGACCCCTGGTTCAATTTCACCATTGATGGTCATTCGATGGCAGTCATCGAAACGGACGGTGTTGAGACGGAACCCCTAGTCGTTGATTCGTTGTCGGTGTTCGCCGGCCAACGGTATTCCGTGGTGGTGACTGCCAACCAAACTTTGGGGAACTATTGGATTCGTGCACTATCCAGTCATTCTAACCAGACGTTTGATGGAGGGAAAAGCTCCGCCATCCTGAGGTATAGGGGTGCGCCAGATCAAGAGCCGACAACAGAACACGGGCCATATGTGCTTCCCTACCACGAGAGTAAGATTCGCCCATTGATTGCACCCGGCGCACCTGGAATCCTAGAGCCGGGCAAAGCAGATGTGAATATTAATCTCGTGCCTGGACTGGAAGACCACCATTATACGATCAACGGAGTAACCTATGCGGACCCACCATTGCCCGTGCTTTTGCAGATCCTACATGGTACCTGGCACCCATCACAGCTGCTTCCGAGTGGCAGTGTCTACGACCTTCCACGTGGTAAAGTTATCGAGCTTAGCATTCCGGCGACTGAACTCACAAAAGGTGGTGCACTCGGCGGACCCGTGAGTGTTCATCATGCATCGCATCTCTTCGACATTACTTACAAGAGTATCACTTGACAGCATGCTCTTCATCTTCATGGCGTGAGTCGGATTTTCACCGCAGTCCTCAGGACTTTTCCGTGAAAACGGACATATTGATTGCAATCTAAAGCATATATTTGATGTCGTGAGAGCTCCTGGTAGCCAAACCTTCAACTTTGTGAACCCTGTTAGGAGGGACACCGTTTCCATTGGGTCCCAAGCAAAACTGGATAACGTGACGATTCGCTTTGTCACAGACAACCCTGGTCCATGGTTCATACACTGGTAAGTGACTCTCCCGGTACAAGCCTTCTGACTCACTGAACCTGACGTGTGTGTAGTCACACGAACTTCCACTTGCGCAAGTATGTCGCTATGAAAGATCAATCAGGGCCCTCTTCGTTACTGATCTCGCCATTTATCAGTGGATTTGCTGCTGTTTTGGCAGAAGCTCCCTCCGAGAAAGCCAGGTCGTCCCAAGCAAGTGTTTCCTCTTTCATTTCCTCGCCATTGCCCAACTGTTCATTCAGAATACTGGGATGAATTATGCAAGTGAGGTGTAACATGTTCGGATCAGCACCGCTGCAGCATGATGACGCTTGAAGTTAATGCCACCGCATATAATCTTGTGACGGGACGCGTTGAGTGGTCTTTGTGTTTTATTTCTCGTGGTCATACAGAACTTCTTTGATGCCTCATAGTAATTCCGTGCATGGCTGTAACAGCCATGGTAGAATCAGAGCCCGAGGGAGGCATGCCTCCACATGATGCGACAAACCTTGGAGACTAAGTTCAGGCGAAGAAAGGGCTTGGTCTAATCCATACTCGAAATCATCTGCTCATTTGGAATAAGAAACACAGAGACGATCATCTCTTCACGATGTCTTGGTTCTCCGTTCTACTGTGATAGAGGCATACTCCACCAGATTAGCCAACGTTGAGACGGAAGATGTCATTGAAGCTGACAAAACGCGTGTGTCACTTTGGTACGCACTCGTAATCAAAGCAGTATACGTACACATAATAAGTGCCACTCTCGGGGACCAGCTGGAACACTTGACTGAAGCTGAGGGGATTGGATTCCTCATCGACCTGTTTGGAGGTAAGCTGGGGTTGAAGGGTGGAGCAACCAACGTACCAACAACTGACCGGTAACGCTGACGATAAGGGCTCCATCAAATATAGAGGGCTGTGCGTCGATGGTCGACACGCTGTGTTGAACCTTGGTGAAAGGCAATGACTGGGGAACGATCAGCACCGTTGGGAGACCTCAAAAGAGAATAGTTACGGTGAGCTTCTCGACAATCCTGGGTCCTCCTAAGATTTGGTCGCGTTCGAATGTGAGCATCGACCCCGGACGCTGGACGGTCGTCAGATCAACTGGGATCGCATCGTTCTCGTTCGATGGACGTACATATAGGGGAGCCAACTGGGAGCGATCTCTGTCGAATGCTGAATAGTAATACTCAGTGAATTGCTTGGCAACAGTGTATGGATCCATTGGGTCGATTGTGTTGGATCAGTAGGAAGAGAAGAAGAGCTCGCTTGTACTAGCATAACCCAATTAGGACTTTATCGGGACCACTTGTTTTCCACTAGCCTTAACCGACCCCGTACATATGTCCAGTTTCCAGGCAACCAATTCGCTGTCAAGCTCACCAATGCCGGACGCTCCTCGTCCAACCATGCGCAGGAAGAGCTCTGCACAAAACTTGCTATCCTCCTTCAAGCCTCCAGCCAACGGTCCAACTCCCAGTGGTAGCATCTCCGCTGCTACCGGCGCAGCCTATGCAGCAGCGGTCCAAACCCCGACTGCGAGCATTACTCCGGGAAGGGAGTGGGATGGTCAGTCTGTGCACTCAGACACGCTGTCGTCAACACTAGTTGCGAACGGCACACCTGCCATTGCTCAAGGGACCTCCGTCGAGTATCTCCGGGATCTGGTGCAGAAACGCATCATCACCCTAACCTACATGCGCAACGTGCACGAAGGGTGCCTGTTCTTCTTTCGGACAAGTGATGTTTGCTGAGTCTATGGTTCAGTCGCAGCCACTGGTTCCACACGATCATGATGCCGCGCAACGAACTAGACAGGGTGTTCAATAACGTCGCCATGAAGAAACGGTGTGTACGATCGTCTCTTGCCTGCGGATTTTCTGATTGCTTTGGAAATATCGTAGGACGCATCGCTTTGCCATCCTGGCGATGTCTCTCTCCAACCTGCTGGATATACCCCAAGCGCACGACTACCTTCGTGGTCTGCTCAACACCATGAACGAATATGATCAAGCCAAGGAAGAGCCAGACAAGCCCAAATATGTATAGGACATCCATCGTATCGCGGCGATACCATCCTAACCTCGTACTGTAGCGATTATTCCGATCCAAAGTGGCAAAACGACAAGCTGCAGGCGGCTATGCCGAATATGCGGCACCATACTCGGACGGGTCAGAAACGTCCTACCTTGTTTCACCCCATATAGTGCGTCGAACCATACCGTACACGATTTACATTGAATTGACCTCCAACAGCCCTTTCCACTGGATTATCATCAAACATTACTATCCCTTCTTGACGTGCTTTCTGAGGTGTACAATAAGATTTCCCGTATTCTCGGTCCCTCTGCATTCTCACATTCTGGTCAACATATGATGGGCCCTCTGGGTTTGCTCGCTCCGCATCCAGGGGTGTCGTATTTATTCTCAAGTCAAGACTTGACGCCCAAGCCCTTGGAGGAGAGTGATGGTAGTCTATGGGGAATTGCAAATGTCCAAGCTCCCAGCCAAAATTATGGGAGCGGACTGGGGAGCCCTCCCCCTAGCTGGACAGCGGGGCTAGGTGATACCCTACTGAAAGTTGATACAAAGTTCAAAGTGAGTTTGCCGACGGTCATCTTGCTTACTCCGATGGTGATCTCCACAGAAAATAACATCCACTCTATTGAAAGAACTTGATGCGGTCGCGCGAAACGGCATCAAGGATGAGCTGGCTTCCCTGGATCCCTTACTTCGTGGAGTTGTCGTGACGGAAGATCAATATGAGTTTGAGGGGAATGTATAAACATTGTGTACTTTGGCATTGTACCATCACGCATCGTATTTGTATCTGGCTAGTTGGTTGTGTGACTTGACGCGTCAGGTCACGAGGTCACGGAAAACGCGTCTACTCCCCTCTCTCGTCTCAGTCTAGCCATGCTCACGAACAATGTACAAGCACTCCTCGCGCAGGACATACCCGACCCAACTGACTTTTCGGAAACCAACTTGCGTCAACTAGACGCCAGCTTTCGATGCACAATCTGTGGTGAATTTTTCGATGCACCCATATCGCTTGTATGCGGCCACTGCTTTTGTTCACTGGTACGCAACAACGAAATCCACTCCAGCGTGACCGTGCTGAGAAATGCTCCAATAGTGCATACGAGAACACCTCGTGAGAGAACCGGAATGTCCAAGTTGTCGAAAACCTGCTTCAGAAGCACACTTTAGGCTAAATCCGGCTCTCGAAGAAGCCGTTTCGGCTTGGAAAGCAGCACGGTATGTGGTTGTCCGTTAGTTTGGTTACTTGCCCATCGGTGACCCCTTTAGATCGACTGTGCTTCATCTTTCTCGATCGGAACAGCCAAAAGCAGTTTCTGGGAATAATTCGAACAATGAAAGAGCACCACGTCGGTTTCAGACGCCCATTCGGAATGGACGGAAACGTAGACATACCGAGGTCTCGCACAGTTCGGACTCTGATGTTGTATGCGTAGCAGGACCTTCGAACCCAAACGAATCGAGTGAGATTGCAGACTCATCCCCACTGCAGGCGAAGAGCGCGAGGAAAGCTTCTCGGCGGCAAACGAATATGGAGCCATCATCGGATCCAGCAGAAGAACTCTTGTCCTTGCGATGTGAGTATGTCAATGTTCTCCTGCTCCTCACTTCGCTAATCGTTGTTCTTCATCCAGCCGATTCACTGGTAAAGTGTCCTGTATGTGGTGATTCTGTCGAATTCCAAGTAATCAACACCCACATGGATGGACCGGATTGTGGTCAGAAATTGCCCACTAAAGGGAATAACCCTTCAAACCCAAATGCAACAAGGCAGTGGACGAAGCTATTTGGAAACAAGTTGGAGAAAGGTAAAGCTAAGCGTAACAGGTGATTGGCCGCCCTTGATGCTCAAGCTAAAACTCAATATTGGCTCTGACATGAAGGGATTTAGATGACGCAATGGAGCGGTTACCGAAGGTCTCTTATGACGTTCTGAAGGACAAGGCCTTGAAAGACCTCTTATCCTCCCAGCAGCTGCCCGTAAACGGGGATCGAAAAATACGAATTGCTAGACACAGAAGGTGATGTCTGTCTTTCAGCACAAAACCTTGTCAGGACTCAATTTTCCACTGGCATTTAGATGGGTCATGATGTACAACGCAAATCTCGACAAGACTGCGTCTCGTAAGACCCTATCCGAGCTGCGTGTCGAGTTGAAGATATGGGAGGAGGGACAAAAGGGACAAAAATACGTGGTCGAAGACCCCGTTGCCTATGAAGTGAGTTAAGTTTCTGTATCGTTGAGAGTCGGCTGATTGGCAAGCCATCAAGGCGTTACATAACGAGGAATTTAGTCGACTCGTCGAGAAAGCGCGCCGCGGGATCTCGCCTTCGAATACTAGGTGAGGAAGGAGCGGTCACGAAGCACATCTAGGCTATCGGTTAGATGTCCGACCCCACGTCCCCGATGCCGATGGATTTATATTGTAACGCCACTTTTTGAGTAGTGGGACAATTATATGCAAGCTGTTCAGTGGGCAACGAGTGATTTGGTGAGATATTTTTGACCATGGCTGACACCAGTGTACATCGGTGAAATTCGCTATTCGATAGCTCTGGCGGCTTACTCATAGAGTCGATATCATCAAGTTATGTCATGATCGCAGCGCAAGTCGCATGTCATTTTGGTCACCTGTCAAAGGCATCTCCCGGTTTGCATTGTCTGATCTCGCTTGGCAGACCACTCGGGGCATTGTGCTCCCACGAAGTAAATTCCCATCCACTGGCTGAATAGCACTTCGTAGGGGTGAAGCTCACCTGCTTTGTTCCGGATACCACCATGACGCTTTGGCGAGTGGCAAAAGTCGTATATAACCTGCTATTGGGTCAGAAAGACTCATCGATAACTTCAAATCATCCCACGATATGAGCAGGATCTCACAAACGCTTTCAGTGAGCACTGCCTAGTCGAGCGCGTCTCGTATTCAAATGGTTGTACCCTGATCTAGCTCATTAGTAATTTAAGCTCGTTCCCACTTGGGTCGGATACCGCATTAGAGGTCCGTTGACCAGCACATAGATGGCTGCGCGAGTGAGCTCCTCACCTCAAGTTTCAGGACGATTCAGAAAAGGTCGAGACCATCACGAAACAATTCATTCCCCGAAAACAGCATGCGGTGCTCGGTGATCAATTCATCTTCCAAACGACCTCGTTGCGACAGCGTATCAACGCAGGGCTAGTGCTTCTCGCGCCATTGCCATGTGACACCCCGCCGTTTGCAAAATCAGTATTCTATTTGTCCAGTCTGTCCGGTTCGATCACTGCCAGTGTGGTGAGTTGTACCCATCCTGTGTTCCGTCTGGATGGTGAATTGGAAATGTTTCCACTATAGTTCCGACACCCCAACGCTGAGACGCACGTTTTCTGTCTCTATATATTTGCACGTGAAGCTGACGTGAAAGTGACGCTGCCATCGCTGTTCCGAGGGGTTGTCAATGTCAAGAGCCACGACGGCTCTTACCACAGGGGACAAGCGCGTTACTGCCGCGCATTCCGCCGCAGCATGCGCCGTGGACTTATAAGACTGG
Organism: Boletus hoseneyae; assembly: GCA_038093175.1. Taxonomy (NCBI): domain Eukaryota; kingdom Fungi; phylum Basidiomycota; class Agaricomycetes; order Boletales; family Boletaceae; genus Boletus; species Boletus hoseneyae. Next base: position 13,822 of record JBBPRT010000061.1, read on the forward strand.
ATTCCTGCGTGCCGACGGAGGACGCCGACGAGGTATATATCCATGCGGAAGGCAAAATACAGCTACGCCTCATGACGAATGATGGCAGTGAGAACACCGGCTCACGCGTGGGTCGCCACGTGCGCCGGCTCCTCGGTAGGTAGTTACAATCCCTTTGACGCGGCGCTGGCTCGCTTGCCGTTACCTGCCTACTTACACTGTTGTATTTGTATCATACTGCTGTTGAACGTTTGAGTGTTGCTGTAGTGTTTATCGGGCAGTCGCCGTGTCATTGGCGCGCGACTGAGTCGTTGGCTGAGCTGGCAGGACAGATATAATATTAATAAGGCGGGGCATCCGCTTATCCGCTAAGACGATCAAAACAGATTGACAGGGAACAGCATGTCCTTTTAGCTCCATGGGTAATAAAACAATTGAAACCGCGTGCTTCTGTTCGCTCAAGTCGCCGGCATCTGCTTGTGTTTCTGGATCACATGGAGAATACAACACTTGCCTTTTCGAGCACAAGGGGGAACGGCGATGTTCCGATGGTCGCTTATGCCAGACATATATAACCTCGTGCCTGCTTCATGCCGACACCTACTTGAAGGCTCATAACTCGCCTTGCCCTCCATTTTGCCCGCTTTGCGGAGGCGACGATGGCAAGCAATTGCTCCACGGAGGTGGGTCGTATTATACAATGTTAAACGTTCCATTTCTAAAATGATCGACAGAGCACTTCCTCAAGCGAAAAACCTGGCATGCTGGTGGGTGCTTTCACATCTGTGTGCTCTGTTAGTCTGATCGTGATCTCAAAGCGTGCAGAACCCCATGGGACGCACAAGATCCACTACCATGCATCCAGCGACTGGGATTTCATCTTGGAGACGCAAAAAGAGATAGATATGTCTCTTGTTATACCCCACTATCGCGCAAGAAGGCAGCCGGTAGACTACCGCTTGAAAATGTTCGTTGCTGCAACCTCCGCACCTGTGAAATTAAAAGTTGTAAGTTCTCCGCGTGCGTTTTGTTCATTTCAGCGTGGGTCTCATGGCGGATAACCAGTGTCGACCTGTCCCTCGATGCAAGTTTTACCTAGAAGTCCGGGCAGACGTATCCAACGTCACCGTATGGCTTCCATCTGACTTCAAAGGTCACATCTGGTATTCGGGACGAGCGTCATACTCGGCTGGTTTCGTGAATCGCATCATGGAAAACGTTTGCCGCGATGAAGATACTTGCGACCAGTGGGATGCCGATCAGGTGGTCATCCATACTGCGGGTGCCGTGACATTTCGCATGTGGGACGTCCACACTAATGCATCCGAGAACCCCCGCATGGAGATGCTGAAACGAATGTTTCGCTATTCGAAGAAACCCGAGGGAACGCGTCGTGGCATCAACTGGGATTTTTTGCTCGAAGATTAAACCCTGATTTCTCTTTCGTCCTTCCCGCCTCATCTTCGTTCCGAATACCCTCATTTTGACTTGGCCCGTTTGTTTCACCTGGGGCAGCGACAGGCTCTTGGCACAGGATATCTATTTATTTCACTACCATTGACTCTACTGATCAGTTCTGTGTAGCAAATCTGAACATGTAGCGATCATTAGCCCACACTTACCACATATTGTAGCTTTGCGTTCCTCCCACAATCACTGTAGCCCTAGTTTATCCCTCTTGTTCGCTCGTTCAAGTTGGGTACGAAATGTAAGCCTGAGAGCAAGCCCGGCGGCGGCGTGGACGAAATGTATGTAACGGGCCATCCTGTGCGCTCCGAGCGTGAACTTCTTTGAACAGAGTTGCTTCAGGGAAAATGATTTACTCCGGCCACTGGCACTGGTACCCGATTCCCATACCATGATCAGCGGATCAGCGCTTCTTATTCTCATGATGGACCATTCTTCATCCACACCGGATGGCATAGTAGTCTCACGATGATCTCCGACTCCCTGTGGCATGACGTGATGCTTGTTGACATTGAAAAGGTCGGAGGAAGCACAATGTCGTCAAACCAACCACTCCAAGACCGCGCAATACGAGCCATCCAGTTACCGTTGACCACTTCAACCTCCGCAGCGTGATAGCCCTATGACAATCCTTATCCGCCAACCACCGAGAGTGACAGCTCCAGCTGGCCAACCTTTCGCCGTGGTCTCGGTTCTCCCTTCTTTCTTTTTTTTTCCCCCTCGTTTATTGTCCAGTAAGGCTATCGCCTTTTGTCGGACAGTACATATGTGCAGTGTGTAAGCCCGCCATAGGCTTACTATGCTGTATTCCATCCAGCATACCATCTTCACCTATGATGTAGCATACTCGCTGGTATATATACCCTTGCACTACTTGTGTACATCATTCCTTTTTCCCCCATCTTTCTCCTTCACAATATATGCTCATCCACTTCATCTCTCTGTGTGAATGCTCTCCTTAGTGTTCCCATCTTCCCACAATGGGCTTCCACTTTTTTTTGAAGTCACTAGAGCGTACAAACACCCCATCGCCACTGTCACCATCTATGCCATCACCATCCTGCCCATCACCCAACACTGTTTGTGGGCAACCACATTGCTCACTGCAGGCAACAACAACACTGACACTCTTGCCAACTGATCTGCACCAACTGACATAACCGACACCACTTTCCTGCCACCCATATCAGAATCTGTGTGTTCAGACAGTTCGCTATCTGATCTGCTTGACATCTCCAACTCCTCCAATGCCGACTCTTCTTTGGACTCCCCCCTTGCTGCTGGATCCTACCTGCCTTGCACGATGCCTGCTGAATCGCAATAGAGTTCCCCCACCAAGCTGCCCATTCTCACTGCTGGGGATATCATGCTGGCTCAACTACATAGGTGGGAAATGGGCTGTCTCCAATATTTCCTGCACAAGTCCATCGCTGCTGATGAACAAGTGTCTTGTGTTGCCTGGGGACTCATTGATCCCCACATCCAAGAATGGTATGCAACGAACTCAGTTCAACTCAATGTGCTTGACTTTTCTGCCTTCATGGATGAAGTTCACACCTACTGGCTTCCATCCAACTGGGCTGCAGACCTCTGCCTCGCCATGCTTGCCTCCTGCCAATCATCCTGCCCATTCCACGAGTGGATGGCGGATGTCCAAACACAGAATGCCCTGCTCACCAATGATACTGCCCACATGAGTAATGTGGGCCTTTGCTTTCATCTCAAGGCCAACCTGTGCAAGGACCTTGCCATCAAGTACCATTCATCTGACGCCAGGGATGAGCCTGACCTCTGCAAATGGATAGAAAAGGTAAAGAGACTGGACAAAAAACGGATTCATGTTGCCTGCCACATTAATGATACCATTGAAGCAACCATGCAGCGTACTCCATCCAAGACCTCCTTCCTCTCTGGAACTACTGTTGGGCGGAACTGCCCTTCCTTGACATCGACATTCATGACTCCCAGGGCTTCAGCCTCTTCCACCTCCATTGGGCGCCTTGCCCCCTTACGGAGGAGGAATGAAAGATTCTTTGGGACCATAACAGCTGTTTCAAGTGCCATGTGGCTTTCCAAGACCACACCTCCCATAACTGCCCGAATGGATTCCCTGATGCTGCTTCTTACAAAACCTTGACCTTGGCTGACCCTCGATTGAAGGCAGGTGTGAAACCAACAAAACCAAAACCTGTGCCTGTTGCTGCTGTTCAATCCAATGACATTGTACCATGAAGGCAGCCGAACTCTAATTCCCCGTCTGGATGTCCCTCCATCAAGAGGCCTTTGATGACATCAAAACGCTTGTCACTAGCCCTGTCTGCCTCACAACAATTGACCACAACAACCCTGGTGACAATAAGATCTTTGTCACCACCAAATGCCTCTGACTTCCATACAGGCGCCATCCTCTCCTGGGGCCCAGACTGGAAATCTGCTCATCTGGTCACATTTGACTCTAGCCCCCTCCGTGCAGCTGAGCTCAACTACCTGGTTCACAAAAAAGAATTACTAGCTATCATATGTGCCCTGAAGAAGTGGCAGCTTAAACTCCTTAGTGCACCAGTCACTGTCTTTACTGACCACTGCATGTTCCAGAACTTCACTACCCAATGCGATCTGTTCTGCCATCAAGCTCACTGGGCAGAATACCTTTCACAATACGACCTCGACATCCAATATATCTGCAGGGAGGACAATCTGGCAGCAGATGCCCTGTCATGCCGTTGTGATGATCCATCTTCTCCACCACTTGGGCAACCAGATGTACTCCACCACATCTTTAACATTGCATCACCCCTCACCCAGCCTTGCCTTAATGAGGTGACTATTGCCGCAGTCAACCTGACCTAGAGTTCACTTGATCATGACTGCTCTCTCACACTCAAGATATTACAAGAATACACTGACAATCCATATTGCAGAAAATTATTCTCCCTTCTTGGGTTGTTGCCCAGCCTCGTCGAATGGGACAGACTACTTTACCTTGCTGATCGCCTGGTTATCCCTTGAGTCAACACTCTCCGCGAATGACTTTTCCACCTTGCTCACAATGCCGCAGGCCACTTTGGCGCTGACAAAACTTATGCTTCCCTGCACAGCTCCTTCTATTGGCCTAACATGTGGCATGATTTGGTTGACGCTTATATTCCCAGCTGCTCTGCATGCATGCACAATAAATCCCCCACCACTGGTCCTCTCCATCCTCTGCCTATGCCTGACGCACGGGGGGATTTGGTCACTATCAACTTCATTGGCCCCTTGACGGAGGACCAAGGCTACAACATGCTCATTTCCATGATGGACCATCTTGGAGCCAACATTTGTCTGGTCCTGTGTCATAACACACTTATGGCACAACAATTTGCATCGTTATTTTTTGACCACTGGTACTATGAGAATGGTCTCCCACAAGACATTATCTCCGACCGTGATAAGCTTTTTCTTTCTAAATTTTGGTGCTGTTTGCATAAACTTACTGGCGTGTCCTTGAAGATGTCCAGCTCTTATCACCCCCAAACAGATGGAGCTAGTGAATGGACCAATAAAACCATCAACCAAATGCTGTGCTTCCTTGTCGCTCACGATCAGACTGGTTGGGTAAAGGCCCTGCCATGTGTTTGCTTCTACCTCATGAATTCTGTCAACACCAGCACTGGCTTCTCACCCTTCCAACTCCACCTGGGACGTTCGCCCTGCATGATTCACCCCATTAATGCTCCCCCTCTAACCTCTGACCCAGACTCTTTTGATGCCCACAGCTTCCTGTCCTGCCTTGAACTCTCTGTTCTCAAAGCTCACAACAATCTTACCACAGCAAAGGTGTTGCAGGCCACCACAGCAAATTGACACCACTCCGCAGACCCTGCTTATGCAGTCAGTGACCTCATGCTGCTCTCTACCAAGAACCGTTGTTGCAATTACCTGGCCAGCGGTGATCGCTGCATTGCAAAGTTCATGCCCCACTATGATGGCCTGTACCGGATTCTTGCGGCGGATCCAACCACTTCAACTTACACGTTGGAACTGCCCCCCACATCCTGCCTCTCTCCGACCTTCCATGTCAGCCAATTGCACACCTTCCACCCCAATGATTCCACTCTTTTTGCTACTCACACTCCCCCTCGACCAGATCCCATCCTCACCCACAATGGCAAGCTCAAGCACCGAATTGATCAGATCATCAATGAGCACCATGTGGGCCATGGACACCAGTACCTTGTCCATTGGGAAGGCTTTGGTCTAGAGGACAATGAATGGTTGTGACGAAAGGACCTTGTGGATTGTCAGGCCTTGGATGTTTGGGAGGCACATTTTTCTTCATAGGGTGGGCAGGTGTAAGCCCGCCATAGGCTTACTATGCCATATTCCATCCAGCATACCATCTTCACCTATGACGTAGCATACTCGCTGGTATATATACCCTCACACTACTTGTGTACATCATTCCTTTTTCCCCCTTCTTTCTCCTTCACAATATACACTTCATCTCTCTGTGTGAATGCTCTCCTTAGTGTTCCTGTCTTCCCACAACGGGCTTCCACAGTGCTATGTATTGGGATGGATAACTAGTGTAATGCTCGGTTCGTATCGTAGTGGTCTCAGTTTGGATACATATCCTAGCATCATCTGTCGTCTCTATCACTCCGGAAGACATACTCTTGCAGGTCAGTGAGACTTTAATTGCTGGACTATCTATGATTTCTCGTTAATGGTGACTTTCGTAGGGAGGTACCTTTGATCATTATTTTGACAGCCAACAAGATGGGGAAGGAACATGTCATTAGCAATATTTGAATTAATCAGCACGTCCTTGACGGTCCTTCTCGCTGTTATCCCAAGTTGGGACGCAGCGGACGTTCTATCTGACTGCCCACTTGCCTTCCGATTCATTTGTCACGTCTGATAAAATGGCAGCGCTCGCAACGATGGTTAGTCATTTCAGCATTTTCCTCCGGCATCTTTGTCACCGTTGTGTCGGGCTATCTCAGCTGGCCGAATTGGGTTGCGAGCTCTTAGATCACTGCTCCGAGGGCTGTTTCAGGAACAGCCAGCCGTAGCGAACGAAGGGAATAAATGTTGCAGTGACCACAGTGGGATGTACGATGCGGGACCCAACTGGCGCATATCGAACGAGGGTGGTTTCCAGCCAGCAGTGACCTACAATGAGGTATGCTCCCACGAGCGAGTTGGCGTACCTGGTCTCTTTCGATGGTCTAGGCTGGCTTGGTCGTTCCCATGCAGAGCCACACAGGGAGCAGGGCCTGTGTGGTCCCTCTCTCACCGAAGGAATCGGCCGAAGTCCACTGATGTTTGCTGTTTCACCAAGCTTCACCAGTGTGGCAATTAACATTCAGGTGTGTGACTGTCGTAGGTTCTCACAGTCTGACAGGTCGCATGTTCCCTGTTCGTGTGTAATCCCCTGTTTCTTACGACACTCATCTACGTGCTCCACCGCAACGACGGCTTATCTGATACCAAACACAAAAATTTCCTGCCTCACACACACCCAGTACTCGAAACAATTTTCTCCAGCTCACTACGATAGACTCGGACGCCTTCATTAGCATTGCTAGCAGTAGCGAACCAGCCGTGAATTGACCTGACCTAATGATGGTGCAGATAAATACGAAGATGGACGTGCCAGTACGTCTAGACCACGATCGCGTAACGTCTTGGCTATCTGCACAGCCATCAGGACAATGTCTCCGAGTTAAACCTCTGATACCAGTTCCTTATCAGGGTACCAAGCTCAGAAGGGATGCCATACCCGTCTCTCCCTGGGAGTCTCGCTTTTTCCCACACGTTCTCAGTTCTACTACGCTTTATATGATTTCTAGGCGGTTGAGATTGGGGTTTCCAACAAGAAACTGCCCTGACAGTTAGCGAGCCCGGGAGTCTTGTTACGGGGAAACCGTCAACATGGAACAGATTGCTCAGTCAACTTGCAGCGCTGTGTCCGGCCGTGGTATCCCCTAACGTCAGACTTTGCAGCCAATGTACAGTCGACGCACACACGCTTTCCAGGGAGGTGTCATCCCTGCATGGCATGTCAAACGGGTCATACGGCATGTAGGAATAGATTGTGCGACTATAAAAGTGGGTTCGACTGCAACGTTCAGCGGCCTTGGCGCAAGGATGGGTGCAAATTATCAATTTTCTGAGTCAAAAATGCAGGCCTTACGAGGTATGTTCCATTCTTCTCTGCTTTTCACTCTTTGACTGATTTGCAGCTGTAACTAGTGTTGCGCAAGTTATCGGAATATTGCTGTCGCTATTTCGCTTGTGGTACCGGCTACGAATTCGACGTTTATGGTGGGAAGACGCATGGTCGTTCGTTGCATGCGTTTGTGCTATTGTAGTCCTGACCTCAGATTGGATGTATCTGGAAGGCGGTGCGTACCAGATTTTATCACTACGACATTGCCGAGCATTCGACGTCAGACAATCAGATTGGTTGGTCTCCGTCGTCGCACTCTGGATACACTCCCTGGTGTTTTCGTGTGTAGTATGGTATGCCACTTGACTACTCTGCTTATAGATCACTAAAGACATCTGCTTCAAGGGCTGTTCGCATGAGCATACTGTTCTCGATAGCTCGCATCGTCTACGCAACAGAGCGTATGCGTCGTCTTGTGACTGCGCTAGCCGCCCTTTTTTCCCTATTCTCCCTGGCATTCGTGGTGATGAAAATATGGTGGTACACTGAAGATCTAAGTTGGCTCAAGGAGACCGCGTATAACACAAGGCCCACACGTTTGTTGCCTTATTTCATGTACATTTATGAGCTGTGTGGTGAGTACCCATACTGTCGTCCCTCAGGCGTCAAATTAAGGACGTGCTTAGTCGACGGCATCTCGGACACGATCCTCATCTCCTTGCCTGTGCGGGTGCTGTGGAGCATGAATCTTCCTCCGAAGCAGCGGAGGATGATCATCGCAATCTTTTCTTCAAGTATCATCGTGACAATGGTGTCAATACTTCGTGCGGTCAGTCAGATTAAGAATCTTTCCTCACTCGTTGAAGTGGCCGCCGACTTTGAGGTAAGTATGACTGTATCCAGCAGTTATGATCGAGTCCCAGTCTTACCGATATACCCAGGCCGCTTTTGCCACCATCAACTGTAATCTACTTGTGATTGTGACTCTCGTCTACCGTTTCTCGCGGCGTGTATCAGATTCAGATGCTTCTGAATCCGACACCGAGGACGACGATTACACAACACCTGCTAGGGGCAGGACCACGCATCTGGCACTGACCACGGTTGATTTGAGTGCTCTAGAGTACTCGAATGGTGCCAGCCAACTCGCGGCACCTCCACCAACTCTAAAGCACGACTCTATCCTATCTCACTAAAAACTTACCTTGTGCTTGGACGCTATTTTCTCGCATACATTGTGTCGTTCGGATTTGCTATATGTTGCGGCTAGCCTAGACCTACGGATAACGGCATATAATAAGTTATGATGCCATGAAGAAATGGTACACCGGTGCCAAAATAAAATACATTATGCCTCGTTGGATAGCCCCACAGTCGCAAGACACTTTTCAACGGTTCCCAAAAGTGTGGAGTTCTCAAGTGCAGCTGCAACTCGTTCCTTGTCATTAAGCTGCTTGTTCACTGCATAAAAAAATGTATTTCAAGCGAGCAGATGTGTTATTCGGAGGAAAGCGCACCTGCAAGCTCGCTCTGATGGGAACCAGGCTTTACCCGTATATCAATTTTAAACCTCGGAGGAAGACTGCGCAACAGTCTCACTCGGATACACAACCCTGAGCAGCAGGATTGGTGAGTCTGCACTGGTCACAAGATGGCAAAAACTTTATCATACCAATAAGGGTCGACATGCCACAGTGCGGCACCGTTGGTGTGAACTCGACGACGACGTGGTTTTCTCCAACCTCGATTTGTTCAGCTGATACGACCCGGAGCTCTTCCAAGCTGTTTGGGTGTTCGGGGTCAGAGATGGATCTTATGAGCTCTCAGAAAGAAGTGAGGCACATAGTCCACTGTGACTATTCGAGCAGAATTACCGAATATCTCGTCCTGGTCGATTGGTTCCACGTCGCTACTATTGCTCCTGTCCTCGTCTTCATCCCCGTCTACCCAGAGAGATTGACCGGTTTCAAAGCGCGACTTCCTTGCGGACTTTCGTGATACATATATCGTTGGGTTTGCATTGAACACTGGGGCATCCATGGTCGTCGATGTATGAAATAGTTACTGGATTACTAGATAATCTACGAGTGTCACGCCTGTGCACCGCGTCACATTGACACGTGACGTTTTGGTATCTGTGACGTCCTTCGGTACGCGTCAATTAGCAAAACCCTCCTTTTTGGAGGTCTGTACTAAAGCTCGGATCGTTCTCTCTGTGATCCATTGACCTGCACTAAACATGCCACCAAAGGTTTGTCGTCGCATTTGTGTCCCGTACCACATCCTCATTATTTTGCATTTACTGCCTGCGTAGCGTAAACGTGCAGAGGCTGACACGACCGCCGCCAATGGTTCGACGACGCGATCGACAAAGAAATCATCTAGAACCAGTAAGATTTAGGTCTATCAAAGTTATGTATAGTGCTAGACTAACCGCCCGTGCAGCCCGAGGGAGCAATGGCGTAGCCGACGTAACCGAGGGGACGGGCGCATCGTGTGTGATTCCCTCTGCTCCTACATATATGGCCTCTGAGCGATTGACCTCGGGTTATTCAGTCACTCTATAGAGGTTAGTGGCTTCTCATACACCTCGGAAACCCCCAGTATTCACCATAGCATGCACACAGCAGCCGCCCAAGAAAATAAGACTGACTAGCACGAAGAGTAGAGGCACTAGTCATCAGATTCGAGCGACAAAGGTCTTTGGGTACGTCCCCCTCCCGGCTGCCGCGTCTGTGCAATATAGCTCAATTAGCATGGCCCAGAATTGATGACGTAAGCATTCTGGATCGGTTACCACCATAATCAACTTGCCACCCTGCAGGAACCCCTCAACTCCACCACGAGCCATCAGCAGAGCGAGTAAGTCCGCCTTTGGTCTATCTAAATCCCTACCACTACGCCTTGATCACCTTCATACACAATCCGCCAATCTGGGTGATCGGGTTCAAGTATCGCCTGGTTACCTTCCCGCATGCGCCTCTCGTCCCTCTTGTGCTGTGTTTCTAACAAACTCGCACCTAGTGATGAGTTTGACGTGCCAAAACAAGCTCCCGTGGGCCTTTTCGCGTGTATCAAAATGTCCTTTCATTGACACGACCTTGTTTGCCACCGCCCACAGATTGTGGTTGAGTATACACGACAACAAGCACAAGCGCTGTTCAAGACATTTGCGGATGAAGACGACCCTGATGTAATAGGACCAGGAGGGGTGGAAAAACTATGCGAAAGAGCTGGTATACCACTAGACGATGCCCAGCCGCTCATCCTAGCGTGGCAATTCAAGGCACGGGAGATGGCCAAATTCAGTCGTTCAGAGTGGCTCCAGGGAACCGAGGCTCTGCGGTGCGTGCACAAACTACCTACTTTAGCGGGATTGGCTCATCATGCACGCAAGGATTTCGTCACTACCTGTCTTAGCCAATGCATTGAAGGAGCTGGACGACCTGGTCATTCATGACAAAGAACCGATAACGCCAGTTCCGTCGTTATCCTCTGTCAAAAAGCGCGATGGGGTCAAATTTCCGGAAGTCTACAACAAAGCTCGCTATTGGCAATATGCGTTGAACCGCAACACTGCTTTCGCAGAGCTATATCAGTTTTGTTTCACGCTCTCTAAGCCATCGTGAGTACCTAGTACCGTCCCGCCACTTGTGTTGATCTCGCTTCCAGACAAAGCAGGAATTTGGACATAGAGGTGACTGGCTTCAGACATGCTCGTGTTGTCCTACTCTCATACTCGAATAGACAGCCATGGCGCTATGGTCAGTATTGCTAGCTCCACGCTACCCGATCATCACCGAAGTGATCGAGTTCTTGGGTGTAAGCGCAACTTTTTGTTTCCGGGCGCTGTGATAGATTACCCCCAACAGGAAAGTGGGTCCTATAAAGGCGCCAATAAAGATATCTGGAATATGGTGGATATCCTTCAGCGGTACAGTTTTGTGGAGCCAGTACTCATTGGAGTTGCTAGGTGCATGAATTCTGCCAGACAATCAACGGGGATTTCAGCAACTATGAAGCCGACGGGGTACGTCCTTCCCTATGCGCTCGTAATCTCCCTCAACGCCTTTGAAGGCTTGGCCTACCATGCTAGATGATTTCGTTGCATGGAAAAAGGACAAGATGCCATGCTCGACGGCGGATGACATCTCTGCACCAATGGACAAATGATCTAGGACACGCTCTACGTATAATGCCTGCTTAATATCTTTCGTGCAGTGACTCTAGCATCCCCATTCGTGTACCACCAATCATTCAAAGGACGTTTAACGTTTAGTTCGTGACAAGCATCCTGGATGACATCATATCTGCATCTGTGTACTGGTTTGGGCTGGCGAACGATGAGCTTTTTCACTAGAGGGGTGCAGTAACCGCGGTTCGCGTATCGAGGGCGAGGGGAAGTCGGCGAGTGGCTTCGTCTGCCCGACGTTTCCTGCCGAGATCGAAGCGCGACGCCCGCTTGTCAGGACGACTGGACATGGTTGAGTCGGGCCCAGGTGGGAGGACGGCCCGGTGAGTGAGAGGCGGAAGACCCAGGGATGCTCGGACTGCCTCCCATCTGCCGTGTATATGGTTGAGACGAGGGATTGGTGGTTCTGGATTCAAGTTGGGTTGGACAAGTTCGTGGTGCGTCGGGGGCGAGGGCGAGAACAGTGTTACCCGCTGAACGAGTCCGGCTGCGAGACAGACGAGAACGAGGAGTACAACGAGTCTGATACAGTGTTTCGTCTGGTATCCGCGTGGGCCAGCCATGACATGGTTGCCACCCAAGAATCAGGTAGATACGCGAGTGGCTCACCAAAGTGTTTCGTGGATACCAAACCAGTCACCGCACGAACTCCAACAGATCCCGCTCCGTCAAAAATGTACGAGCGATAACTGCCAGAACAAGTGCACCACCGCACCAAACCCGCTCAGAAGTCATCCACCTCAAGTGGCCGCACTCCCTGCATTTTCTCCATTGTTTCCCTCAGTTCCGTCTCAGCAAACACTGCCGCCTCTTTCGCAACCACAAGTTTCTCCTCAAGCTCATCCGCGCACATCGGCTTCAATTTACCGTCCCCCTCAACCATGCCGATACTGTCGAACCTTTTCAAAGTGCTTCCGATACGAGGCATGAATGCATGGCGGTCCCAACCACTGTCGTTGAATGCCAGGACAGCGCGGACAGCAGCTGTGTTGATGTCGCGATGAAGTTCCTCGAGTTTCGACAATTGAACTTCCATCCAGCGGGCGCGACGTTCGAGGGCTAGCGTAAGCGCGGCGACCTCGTCCTCCTTGCCTGCTGCATCGTCGGCTGTGTCGTCCAAGAAGTCATCACCTTTGAGCATGTCCCTGAGAACACCATCAAAGGACGAGCTATCATCCCATGTTGTTCGAGGAAGAAGTCGCAATAGATCAGAAATTGTCTGAGTTAATGTCTCCAGGAGTTGTTGAAAGGAGGATACTGCATTGTCGATCGAACCAGAAGGCATATTAGTGGCGAACGAGCCACCGCCAACCGAGAGGGCTGACAGAGCATGGACCAAAGGGCCATACTCCAATGGCATCTTTGCAGCAGGATTGATCTTCTGCATGTCAAAGAAGGGGTGGTTAGGAAGATCCATGGCTGGGTACCTGACGTCCAGTTCGTCCAAAATATCTGCGAGTGACGTTCGCTCAATGGGGGATGTACGGTCGACGGACTGAGCACGAGACACACTGGCACTCGATGATACGACCTCACTGGTCTTGCCAATGAGTGCTCCCGGGGCCTCGGAGGCAGCGGCAGATGGCGCAACCGACATTTCATCAGTGGCGACTTCATTGTCCTTCGGGATCCTAATGGGACGAGCAACTGGTTTGTTCTTTTTCGGTAGCTTCGAGCGGATGGGAGCCTGGATGACTGGTTCAGGCGCCTTGGGAGGAGCGGGTGCCTGCCTTTCAGTGACGCCTTTTTTCGTTGTCGCGAGGGCCTTTGAGCCTCCGCCTGCTTTCCCCTGCCCCTTCGGTATCTCCATCCCCCTCTCCTTCTCAGCTTCCGCACGTTTTTCCTGTTGTACTTTCGCGTTCTTCTCAGCTTGTGCAGCCTTCTGCTGAACGATCTTCTCTTTCTCGAGTTTCTCTTGTTCAACCCTTTCCCTCTCCGCCTTCGCCGCATTCTCCTTCGCCTCCCTTACTGCAGCTAACCTTTCTTGCTCCACCAACTTCTCTTGAGCAAGACGTGCCTTCTCGACGGCGCGCGCGGCGGCCTTCTCCTGTGCCGCTTTCTGTCGCTCGAGTGCCCGTTCAGTAGCAGCAGCTTTCTTGGCAGCCTTGCGTTCAACTCTTGCTTGCTCCTTGCTGGTATCCTCCGGCCTTGATACCTCGACAGCCGGCGCTTGCACCTCGGACGGGGTCGCCGCGGTCGTAGAATTGTCTGGCACCGTACCGAGGGCTGGGAATTCCGCGGATGATAGAGAAGGCAACGGGGAGGGCGGAACAGAGGTCGGAACTGGGAATGCATGAAGAAAGCAAACGTAACCGAGAAAGATTCGTCAGTATCATTGTACCAGACGATCAGGAAAGAGAACAAGGAAAGAAGGACGGGGGAGGGGTTAGGAATGGTGAGCATTAAGAGGGTAGGTAAGGTGGTATGGGTAACAATAGGTGTGGATATAAGCTGAGAATGGTTCACGAATGGTTGGCGTCATCATGACGAATAAATACCAATAACGTCTCCTGCAGCTTCACGAATTCATGGCGGCACGACGAGTGAATGATGACGAGGAAAGAGGGAATGGGATGCATCCATTCAACATCATGGCCGTTGATAATATTTCCGCACTGAAAGCACGGCGCTCGGTACTCTGACCTGGGACTCCCTCCCCTGATACAAAGGAAAGACACTCACTATTAAGAAGGGGCGGTTGGACCTTCGAAGGATCCGCCTGGGGCTCAGCGCCGCTATCGTTTCCAGCATGGTTAATGGGAAGACCCTGAGGATAACCCAATCCGGGAGGAGGACCAACCGCCATGTGCGTTGACGCAAGGTTCATACTGACAGCGGAAGGAACTGAGGAATAAGTCGTGTTGGGGTTCGCGGGAACCGCTGTCGGCAGCACAGGTGACGCAAATCGGGCAGACATAATCGCTGGGTCGTTAAATGGTTGGTTCTGTGCATACGGATAATGTCGCTGCTGATCTATACCTTAGCAAAGAGAAGAAGAGCGGAAATGATAATCAAATGAGAACGGGAACATTAGTTAAAATTGAAGACAAAACGGTACAAAAGAGGGATCCGTCAATATTCGCGGTGACACCTCATACAAAGAGAAGTCTCCTACCAGAGGGACCGTTAGGAATGGCGCTGGCTCGATCGCGACTGGATTGAATAAACTCGCGAAGCTGTGCCTCGCTGATAATGTTATGGTCGAAGGGCTGGAAGCGTGTGTGCTGCTGCTGTGGTTGCGACGACTGCGTATGGGGCTGAGTCACAGCAGTAGGTTGGGTCAACGATGGGGTCGTGTATCCATGCTCAGCATGTGACGATAAACTCCAATGAGGTTGTGCTGATAATGCAATGTCGTTAGAGAAGAGAGACTGATGGCTATCGCTCGCACTAAGCGGAGAGGCGACGTTAACAGGAGATGACGCAGCCGTGGATCCCTGGCGACCTCGTGCGAATCCAAATCTTGACACTTTCCTCTCCTCGTCAGCGAAGGGAGACTTCCTGGAAGTGGACAGAACCTCTTGAGGTGGTACGATGGGATCCTCAGTAACCTCGCCGAATGGATTAAAGGAGCCAACATAACTCAACCCTCCCACTGACTGGCGTTCAACAGGTGTGCCGCGCAGGGGAAGAGGATCATACATCGACCGACTGGAGTTGTATGGATAGGTGAGCCCAGGTGGTGCCATGAACCCCCGTGGATGCTGCACTTGCGCCGGTGGCTGTGTGGGACGCAGGGCCGGGAAGACATCCATAAATCCGCCATTCAGAGGTATGTTGGCTTCTGCCTCGGGATCGGGGAGGGCGATGTCCGCGTTAAGGTCTTCTCCAGCGAGTTTGGGATCCAGGTTAAAACTGAATCCGCCAAATTCGTTATCTTCTCCTGATACCATTCTAAGCGTGCGATCGAGATCGGGAAATATGCTGACACTCGAGACAATGGGTGCATTTTCGCGTCGAGACTTCACATCATCCAGGAGAGCTTGGGCGGCAGTGGAAATTTGGTAAGTCGACTGCGAGGGATGAATTCCTGCTGGAGTGAGAGGATCCATCTTGCGTGAAGGCGCAGGTAGACCAGGAGGCCCAGAAAGACCAGGAGGCACATCTGATATGCTCTGGGGAATAGGTGCAGTGGACTGCTCGGATTCGGTGGATCGTGGGCGAATCGGCGAAACACCCTGAGAGCCTGAACCAGCGTCGGAATCCACTGCCAAGGATGGGACGGGTGAGATGCATGGTTGTGGGACACCCAACTCCCTGGTACGCAATGATTTAACCTCCTGCGGGGTGGCAGGTCGCTGAGGTAATGCAACAACAGCTGGTGTCGGAGGGCGCGACGAAGACGTGACGGACGGCGTTTTTGTACTCCCCGCGATAGAACCACCTTTCCGATCGTGATGCGAACGACTTGATGGTTTCGTGTCAATGGAAGTGTTCACATTGCGAGACTGACGTTGACCACTCCGTCTATTCGTCCGTTGAGTGACTACTATGGCGGTCGACGTAGACTGAGGTGTTGTTTTACCACCCCATGCTGCGGCACGCGGCAAAGCTGCTGTTAACCATATTAGATCATGCGCGCATTTGATTGAATCGCCTTACCATCGCCTTCCTTGGCAGTGCGTGATATGCTTTCCGTATCCTTAATTGTATGCTTCCTGATAGGACAGATAAACCAACCGTAGCAAACTAAAGAGTGAGACCCACAAAGTAGTAAGGTCTTCTTTTGTGAAACAATCCTTCTCGTCTCCCCATTCATGCAGGTTCATGCACGTGTGATCCGAACAACTAACTCCGCGGAGGAACGCCATGCAATATTTTGTCGTTCCATAACTTGCTCGCATGACCTCGCGACCTCCCCCTGGGGAAGGGGCGCCATCAACCGTTGAAATACACCGAGCCGCATCCTCGCGGCGATGGTAGGTGATGTATAGACCAAGAACAGGAGCACCACCGCCTGATGAAGTACGCTTGACCAGCAAGATCTTGGATATCTTGCCATACTGACCGAAGTAGTCATTCGAACGCAGCGTAGGGATAAGCTAGATGAATTTCGTGTAAGTGTGGCAAGGTTAAACCAGTGATCTACTTACCTCCTCTTTGGCAAATCGAGGACCGATTCCGACTACATATACAACATTGCGCTGCACTACGCGTACGTTAGCAAGGTGGCGACGCCCTAACGCCTCGAGCTCCTTCCGTTCACGCTCGCGTTGCTTCTTTTGCTGCGTGAGGCGCTTGTGACTGACTGACGATGAGCAAATCAGGGAAATGAGATCGAAGTCAAAAAAACGTACTCCTCCTTTGCGATAGCCTTAAACTGGACGGTTTCATCGGTATACTCCCTTCGACAAGCGGGGCAGCGACCGTTAAGGTTCTGTTTAATGTGATGCCAACAGAAGCGGCAGATCTAGTGAAGAAGTTGTGACGCCGGTTTCATAAATGTTACGCAATTATGCACACCTGGTAACCACAGACACATGGCTTGAAATTGAGGTCTGAAATATCCATCTCCTCGAGACAAAGGGGACATTCGGCATCATCCTACGATGATCGGGTGTGACTGAGATGAGTACCTGCGATATAAGCGAGTATATGCGAATGACTTACTGCGTCATCGTCACTCCAGTACGCGTCCTGTACGCCAGCCAAGACATGGGACTTTGACTGATGTGCGGAGAAGCCTGCATGCACGACGGGCGCTGGTAGAGACGGATGGCCGTGTAGTCTTGTTGACGACATTGCGGGGTATGCGATAAGTGGTATGGTGAATGTGACGAACGAGGAGGAGGAGAACGTTGACAAGATGCGAAACGAGGTTCAAGCTACAACGCGACTCGCAATGAGGCCAACCTCGACCCTTCTTTCCCACGCCCTCCCTGTATTTGCTGTTGTTTGTCCCCCGTGGCGAAAAAAAAATTGCATTTTTATTAAATATTCTTTTTTTGGGTAAAATTGCCATCATGTTCGCTCGTCTGCTCGTACGTTGGCCGCGTTCGTCGCCCGTCGCGCTTCATGCACGCGCCAGGACATTCCGCACGACGTCGCTGGCGTGCGCACCTTCAGCCGCTACGGT
>JBBPRT010000062.1:0-31612 GCA_038093175.1 Boletus hoseneyae
ACTGCCAGCTTGCGCGACATCTTGAGGGCACAAGTTGAACTTGAAAGATCACTCACAAGGTCTACTTTGACAAAGTTGAGTATGACGACATTTGGGACGAGTTGCCAGTGGTTGCAGCGTGGAGAAACGTCGAGATTCTGCTACACTGGCAAGTCCTAATCATTGGGCTTGTACTGTGACCGTTCGAGACGCCGTTGTCAACTCGGAACATATAACCTGATCAAACGCTGTCCTGGGTAGTGGAGAAGATCACGTAGATGGTACTGGACAAGCTGGAAGACAGCGTTACTCAGGCTAGTAGGTGTACAGATGCCACTGGTCGCGGCGACATATGGCTTTATGAGACATGCTCCCCACTACTGGCACTACAGTAGTAATAGAGAAGATCACGCAGGTCATACTACTGAATAAGCTGGAAGACAGTGCTAAGTACAGATGCTGCCAGTGGTCGCGCTCTCGGCGACATATCCACTACTAGTACTACAACGGAACTTGTCGGACAAGAATAAAAGGAAAACTGGTAAAATTTGCCGATCGATTCACTCCAGTTCCTTCAATTCCTCATCAAACCCCATCGGCACTGGATCAGACTCATCATGATATACCTAACAATGAAATCAGAAACCGCTGGATAGATCAAACAAAATGCTTACCTTGTGGGTGAAACCATAATGCCGCACTGGGTCCACCACTGACCACGCAACGGACACCTGTTTTCCATCCGGGAAGGATATCTTCTTAGCCCGATATTCTGCGATATCTTTAACTCGGTCTTCTTCTAGTCCGACAAATACAACTCTCCAGGCGACATTCTTCAGATTGTCCGGCAACTTCTTTCGTAGGATCCGCAAACCCTTGATCGGCGATTCGTTTTCCGAACCAACAGTCGTTTGAAAAGCAAAGATCCCATTCTTGAGTACAAGGGCACTCTGAATGCCAGGGAAGTTCCTATAAGGAGGGATCCAATAATATGGGGGCTTTCGAGACATTGGTGCGTCAAGGAAGGCGGGGGCAAAAGCATCGCTCCCTGATATGGGAAACTCAGGAAATGCATGAATATCGTCCGATGAGCGAAATGTATATTTGCAGCATATGTACCTTCCTGCACCGAAGAAGCTGTGGAACGAGGATTCATAGATGAAAGCGGCAGCCTGACGAGTGAGTGGGTGTTGACTCAGAGTATTGTAGAACTCGAGCCTCTCGAGGTTGTTCCTCTGCTGGAGCGCCTCTGCTAGTAGGCGTCGAAGCGTTGGTGTCGGAACGTGCATGTAAGATAGCACACGAGCAATAGCACCCGTGTCGGTCCTTTCCGGCCGAAGGAAATAGAACGAGGATGCAGAATCATCAGGCAGGTTGTGCTGCAGCCCTTCGCTCACTGTGACCGAACACTTTAGGACAGCATCTCCGGCACGCGCACGGTACCAATTCTCGATCGTCTGATCCTCTGTGTGAACGAATTCCAGCAACGTGCGAGGAACATTGCCCCACTTCTGTCCGAGACTGCTCATTCGCTGAACATCCACTCCCAGTAGTGTCCTATTTATCCCGTCAGATCTTGCTGTCATGCAGGATGTACTACTCACGCAAGGTCTGCAATCTCTTGATCGGACCAAATATCCATGACGTAGCATTTGGCGCCAAGCTGCTTGCTCCATTCCTTCCAACATGAAGCTTTTGGTGACGTTGTTTGGATGACTCGGATATGACCCGGTTTAAACAAGAAGATATTGGAGGGAATCTGGATGGATTGATTGGAGTCGCAGAGTGCCCAAACAGTAGGCAACTCGCACATCGGACGGGTGTCCGTCATAGAGCAGATATTGACAGTTTCTCTGAAGCACACGTAAAATTCCGGGCGGGTTTGCAAGACGACCACCTGTTTCTGTCCGAGAAACTGTACGAGGGCGTATACGAGAAAAAGTGATTTTCCTGTTATCTAGGTTCAAGTTTGGGGTGCACTCGACGGAGTCCACACCCACCGATGCCAGGCTGCCCGAGAACGTACGCCCCGAAATCATAATTTGCCTGCAAAGTAGCCAGTGCGATGCGATACTCGTCTCTGATGAGCACCTTGTCGTGTTTAATGGATGCAAAAAGAAACTGAAATGCATCGAGGTATCCGGTAAGATCGATGTATTCGATACCCTCTGAGTCGGGCTGGCTGGGATATTGTCGTATGACAGCTTGGGAATTACCCCAAACCAGACCTGCAAATCGATCCAGATCTTGGTAATAACCGTTTGGAAAATCGATCATCATCATGCGAGAGTGGGCACTTCTAATGCGGGTGTGAAGAGAGAAGCTGTAGATAAAAGTTGATGACCATATATGACCATGTCCAAAAGAGCAATAGCGTTGCACATTCGACTGACCTCGGTTCCGTCCTTCTGCGTCGCCCGTACGTTCAAATAGTATGCCCAGGTTATTACGTGGTTTCTAAATTCTGACCGCTACTAGATGTGCGAGGAGATTTGAGGTAGCGAAGCCATCGCCCACTACTCAGAGCGCCAGCGATGCGAAATGACCAGACTTTGCTACCATGCCTTGCTTGGACCCGCCCGCGCAACGACTTGCCAGTGCATGGACTCGTTGTGGACGGATCAGACTGCCAGCTTGTGCGACAAAATTGAGGACTCAAGTTGAACTTGAAGCTTAAGCTTGAAGGATCACTCACAAGGTCTACTTTGACAAATTCGACTCGGAGTGCGCTGACAAAGATTTGGGACAAATTGGTTTGCGGCGTGGAGAAACGTCGAGAGGCCAGGATTGCTGCTGCCAGTGCTAATGGGCTTGCATGACCGTTCGAGACGCCGTGGTTAACACGAAACATTGAGCTTGATCGCTGTGCTGAGTAGTAGAGAAGATCACGCAGATCATACTGAACAAACTGGAGAACAGTGCTAAGTACAGATGCTGCTAGCTGTCGCGCTCTTGGCGACATATCCACTACTACTACAACGGGACTTGGAAAAGAATAAAAGGAAAACCGTCATGAATTTGTCGATCGACTCACTCCAGTTCCCTCAATCCTCATCAAGGTCCTTCGACACTGGATCAGATTCATCACGATATGCCTAACGATCGAATCAGAAAACGCTCGATGAATCAAACAACTTGAAGATTGCATACCCTGTAAGTGATACCATATTTTTGCACTGCCAGTGGGTCCATCACTGACCGCCCGATAGATACCTCTCTTCCATCCGGGAAGGATCTCTTCCCAGCCCAACAGTTTGCGACATGCACGACCTGGTCTTCTTCCAGTCCGACAAACACAACTCTCCAGGCGACATTCTTCAGATTTTCCGGTAACATCCTTCGTAGGATCTGCAAACCCTTCAACGGCGATTCACTGCCTGAACCAATAGTCGATTGAAAAGCAAAGACCCCCGTCTGGCACACAAGAGCACTCATGATTCCAGGGAAATTCCTATAAGGGGCAACCCAATAGAATGGCTGTGGTATTTGGGGCATTGCATCCAAGTTGGCGGGGGTGAAAACGTTCGTCAATGATATGATAGGTGGTTGTGGAGGTCCATAGGGATTATCGCCCGAGCCCCGGTGAGTGAATTGACAACATATCTGCCTCCCCGCACCTACGAAGCTGTGGAACCATGATTCATAGATGAAAGCGGCAGCCTGGCGAGTGAGTGGGTGTTGACTGAGAGTGTTGTAAAACTCGAGCCTCTCGAGGTTACTCCTCTGCTGGAGCGCCTCCGCTAGCAGGCGTCGAAGCGTTGGTGTCGGGACGTGCATGTAAGAAAGCATGCGAGCAATAGCACCCGTGTCGGTCCTCTTCGGTCGAAGGAAGTAGAACGAGCACGGGGCATCATCAGGCAGATTGTGCTGTGGTCCTTGGCGCATTATGACTGCACATTGTAGGAAAGCATCTCCGGCTCGGTCACGGTACCAATCCTCGATTATCTGATCCTCTGTGTGAATGAATTCCAGCAACGTGCGAGGAACATTGCCCCACTTCTGTCCGAGACTGGTCATTCGTTGGATGTCAAGACCCAGTAGCATGCTGATTATCCCATCAGATCCCGCTGTCGTGCAGAGTGTACTACTTACGCAAGGTCTGCAATCTCTTGATCGGACCAAATATCCATGACGTAGCATTTGGCGCCAAGTTGCTTGCTCCATTCCTTCCAGCTTGAGGCGTTTGGTGAAGTTGATTGGATGACTCGGATACGACCTGGTTTAAACAAGAAGATATTGGAGGGAATCTGAATGGATTGATTGGAGTCGCAGAGTGCCCAAACAGTAGGCAACTCGCACATCGGACGGGTGTCCGTCATAGAGCAGATATTGACAGTTTCTCTGAAGCACACATAAAATTCCGGGCGGGTTTGCAAGACGACCACCTGTTTCTGTCCGAGAAACTGTACGAGGGAGTATACGAGAAAAAGTGATTTTCCTGTTATCCAGAGTTCAAGTTCCGGGTGAACTCGATCGAATCCACACCTACCAATGCCAGGTTGTCCTAGAACGTACGCCCCGAAATCATAATTTGTTTGCAAAGTAGCCAGTGCGATGCGATACTCGTCTCTGATGAGCACCTTGTCGTGTTTAATGGATGCAAAAAGGAACTGAAATGCATCGAGGTATCCAGCGAGATCGATGTATTCGATACCCTCCGGCTGATATTGTCGTATGACAGCTTGGGAATTACCCCAAACCAGACCTGCAAATCGATCCAGATCTTGATAATAACCATTCGGGAAATCGATCATCATGCAAGAGTGCGCGCTAATGATGTGGGTGTGAAGAGTGTACGGTTGAGAAGATAAGAGTCGATGACCCAGGTGGTGTATGACCGTGGTCTTGTCCAAAAAAGCACTAGCTCCACATTCGACCCTGCCGCAACACGAATGGCCTTGGTCTTCGGTCTCTCGTCTCTCAACTTCATCGTCCGTACTTTCTAGCCGTTCTTGCCCTTACTAATGCCAGGATTCCCGTTCTCAGTTCTCAACAGAGGGCGTCATGTTTCTTCCCCACGGGACATTGATTCCAACCGCAGCGGACAAGCCTGTGTTTTGAGAGCCAACTTGTAAAGATTTTGAGAAAGTGATTCAAGAAGTGTATAGGCGCACTGAGGGGTCGAAGGGAATGATTGGAATTTAGGACAGTCTGATTTATCACGTGGACGGACTCGGAGTTGTTAATGAAGGTTTGAACATGACGCTGATGAGAGCATTCTATACTAGGATGATCATGGATCTGGGCCACGAAAGAGGTTGTCTATCAACACCGTCTTTCAAGGAGCATCAGTGCTAGCATTGACTCGTTGTTTGTGCTTTCTTCCTTTGCAAGGCCTGCAAAGCTCATTGTATCACTTTTCTGGGGCAAAGACGTTGCCGCCTTGCAGACCAGTCCTCAAGAGTGCATGCTCGAGTTGGTCGGAAAACATCACATACTCAACTGAAGTGCCACACAGCACGAGACGAACGGAGGCTCACTGTCCCCTCTGGAAAAGCGGTATGTATGCCGTACCCCCTCGACCCATGGCGTGTTCGCGGTTATTCATTCTTTCGTTAGGTCGGCTTGACGGGAGCTACAGGCTTGGATCGCACATACTCGACGTCCTCACCGATCTGGATGTGAAGATTGTTTACTGTCTCTGATGCCAAGAATCAAGTGATAGTGATCATTCACGCACGTAGTTGTGCCTTTGCCTCTGTTTCCCTCCACTTCGCCTCACATCATACAGAACGCCTGGGCGGTCAATTTCAACGCGGGAATCTCTAGGTATGTATGTGTCTGCACAGAACGCATCATGTGATCGTCGCGTGCGGCTGCTCACCTCGCGACACAGTTTTGAAACACGCATCTGCAGTGCAATAAATCTGGTATACATTGCATTGTCCTCGCCACACGCCGAGCCCGCCAAGTTCTTTTTCGGTTGTCTATCAGCGTGGTAACGAACTGGCCTGGACCTGGATTGGTCCCCGAAGCGGTGACGGACAACCCGGTCATCGCCCAGGAGATAGGATAGTACGGCTTCCCGTTTCAGTTCGCGTGTGCATTTGGTGTCTGACTTGTCTCTGTCCTGCTGTTTCAAGTGCCCAATCCAAGTGGGTCACGGAGAAGTTGTGTCAGATCGCAGCGCATAGGACGCCGATGCACATCACGGTTCTGCGTGTGTATACATACCCTCGTAACTCAGATATGATGTTATCTCACGGATGGTCTGCTCCACAGGTATTGGTCAGAGAGTGCGTCTGGAACGAATCCGAGAAGATTTCACTCAACTTCAAGGTCAGTTTTAAGCTTGTTTGTTCGGTTCTCTTGGCTGACCAAATGGATTTGGGCAAGTGTGCGGACAAGATCGGTAATCTCCCGAACTTAAGGAACAGGTCTGCAGAAACTGGACTAGTATCTGGCATGATTTACCTGGTGATTTTGAACCCTGATCAGGATTTGTGAGATAATCCAGATGGGGTCATGCCGATACAAGTTACAGCAGTTCGCCGTCGGTGGGACTCACTTTCCACTTTGCATGTGACGGGCGTTTTCTGCCGACGTTCCTGAACGCCATAGCAGGCTGGGAATCATCAGAGGTAGGATAAAGTCCGGTCCCCGGCCACGATGATATAAGGTATGTCCTTGACCCAACTCCGAGTACATGATTGAACGACTAACACAAATTGGCTGATCAGCTGCTAGAAGCGATCCAAGACCCTTGGAAAATCAGTCATCGGTCCTGACAGTGGAATCGGGCAGTTGGATATGGGCCATCGACCTTGAAACAGCGACCAGAGATTCGGATTTGAATGATTCCAAACCGTGCTAGGTCGAGAAGTGTTGGGAGGAGAGATCATATTCATTTCTTTGGATTCCATGTGGATCATCCCCTGGATAATCATCCATCCGACGAAGAAACCCAGAAAAACATGCAAACGACTTTCCCAACTCGATCAGGAACACATCGAGAAAATAAGCCATTAATTTCTATTTCAGGTTTGGTTCCACTTTTGAGCTTTCCAACGTGACCGGAACCGGCTTTTAAGCCCGCCCGTTGGCATCGCCGGTCATTTGGGTGACGGTTTATATGCCAGGGCCTCAATCAGCGCCACCTCCGCAGCCATGCCAGACATTCTTTCCTTGAACCATCTCATCGCAGAGAGAGTCCGCCAGCACCCCGACCTCCAAATTCTTTGCATCCCAGATAAGAACTTTAACGTGCGTCTCTGAATCTCCGCTCACTCTGTTCAGCTAATCGCATTCCAGTATACAAAGTACACCACAGCTGAGCTCGACGCAGCCGCCTCTCTTCTTGCGAACTATCTCAAAGATACTGGTACCTTGCCCGGTCGTGCAAAGGGTGATGCAACGAGCAGACTCACAGTTGGCCTGTTGGGCGTGAGCAACATCGACTATGTGATCATGGAAATGGCTTTATTTCGCATGGGCTACTGTTCGTCTGCCTCCATTTCTTCGCATAGCTCATTTCCTTAAACTATTCCTAGGCGTGCTCTTCATCTCACCCAACAACTCGCCGCCTGCGATTGCACATCTGCTGACGATGACCAATGCATCATCCATGATTGTGCAAAATATACTGCTCTCTTCTGCCACTGAGGCGCTTACTTACCTGGCTGACCCGTCGTCAGTATCAATCATCCACCAACCACCCTCTGGCGTATTCGGACCCGAGGCTCGGGTCGCCCAGCCAGACAAGACGTACTGGGACCCACCTCTAAGTCCAGACGCCGAGTACCTCCTCCCCATATTTATCATTCACTCGAGCGGTTCCACCGGGTTCCCGAAGCCCATCGTCACGACCAACAAAGCTGCCGTCGGGAAATATAAGGTGGATTTTGGCCATAACGGCAACGTCAGTCTCACGACGCTGCCCTTGTACCACGTTCGTCTGCCTCATTTCCTCCGCAGCCTGCTGTGCTGAACCCGAAATCGTCTTGCAGACATACGGACAATCGAACATGCTCCGAGCATGGTATACCGCGAAATCGCTCTATGTGTTTCCAACGGCGGATATTCCGCTCACGTCTGCAAACATCATCAAGGTGCTTTCGCAAGTGCCAGATATAAATGTTTTTTATGGCGTCCCTTTGGCTTTCAAATTGCTTGTGGAGATGCCAGAGGGTCTGCAAGTACTCAAACGTCTCAGACTGGTCATGTCTGCCGGTAGCGCTCTCCCAGATGAGTTGGGTGATCTTCTCGTCGCGGAAGGCGTCCGCTTGGTCACTCATTATGGCCTCAGTGTGTCCTTTTCCTGTGTATGCTCTTTGTGAGAGAACTGATGAAACACGTATCAGCTGAGATGGGCCAGCTCATGTCGTCCTCGCGCGATTTTGACACCGACAAGGCATGGAACTGGATGCGCACAAAGGGTCCCTACGCCGGTACGGTACACGAATATTTGCGCTTTGAGCCCCGCGGCGGTGACACGTATGAGCTTTATGTCTTGGATGGATGGTGCACCAAGGCAAGGAGTATGCATACACACTCCATATCGGGCGCTTAACATCCAGTAGGTGATGTCCAACGAACCAGATGGCTCTTATGCGACTAGAGACCTCTTCGTCAAACATCCGACAATCCCGGATGCCTATAAATATATTGGCCGGGTGGACGATACCCTTGTCATGGTACTGTTCCCGTTGCCTCCTATCGCGCGCTCTATCCTAACATTAAACCATCACGCCAAAATCCAACAGGTCAACGGGGAAAAGACCAACCCCGTCCCAATCGAACTCATTCTTCGCTCCTCTCCGTACATCACTGACGCCGTTGTCTTTGGCACCGACCGTACCCAAATCGGCGCACTGATCCTCCCCACGGAAGCTGCCCAACATTTCTCGCAGGAGGAATTCATTCAACGTGTCGCTTCGGTTGTCGCACTCGCCAACGCCGAAGCTCCCTCTCATTCTCAGCTCTCGACAGAGGCGCTCGTGTTTCTTCCCTATGGGACACCGATTCCGAGGGCGGACAAGGGGAGTATCTTGCGACCCAAGGCGTACAAAGAATTTGAGAAGGTGATTGAGGAGGTATATGAGCGCGTTGAGGGAGGGGTGAGTTCGGAAGGAAAGCAGCGTGTGGAAGGCGAGGCAGAGGCGAGAGCAGTTGTGAGAGAGGCGATTGGGAGGACGATCGAGAGGCGGATCGATGATCTCAAAGATGACATGGACTTGTTCGATTTCGGGCTTGATTCACTCCAATCGACCCGCATTCGAGGTGTTATTCAAAGAGTGCGTGTGTTCGGGTCCCCCGCTGAGATGTGTGTTGGGGCTGATGAAAGGGCTTTTTTAGGAGATTGATCTTGGTGGGCAGAGGTTGTCTATCAATGCCGTCTTCGAACATCCTTCTATCACCCAGTGCGTATGTACCTAGCTTATGGTGATATGTACTCACTCTTCTCCCTTCGCAAGGTTGGCAAAGCTAATCGTGTATCTCTCCTCGGGGAAAGATGCCAATACCTTGCAGACCAGTTCTCAAGAGCTAATGCTCGAGTTGGTCGAAAAATACAGCCATTTCACGTACCCACTCAAAGTGCATTCAAATAGGGCAAACGGCGATGCTACAAGCGCCGCAAGAAAAGTGGTGTGTATGTTCCCTTGACGTTTTCATGACATGCTCACGGTCGCTGTCATTCTCCGTTAGGTCGTCTTGACGGGCGCCACGGGCTCCCTCGGGTCGTACATCCTTGACGAGCTCCTCGCTGACCCAGACGTGGAGACTGTTTACTGCCTCTGTCGCGCCAAAAACCACGCGGATGCGGCGGACCGACTCGCAGCGTCGATGAAGACACGGAAGCTATTGAAACGATTCTCGGACACGAATACAAAGGCGAACGAGCGTGTTGTGGCACTTGCAGCGGATTTACCTGCGGTCCGGTTCGGTCTCGATGAAGAGCGTTACCGCAAGATCGCAAATAGAGCGACGGTCATCATCCACGTAGGTAGTCGTATCTGTGTCTTTGCCTCGCTCTGCTTTACCTCACCTCGTCCCTCTAGAATGCCTGGGCGGTAAACTTCAACCTAGGAATCTCCAGGTATGTATATGCACACAATACACGCGTGGGGTTGCTTATTTCGTGACGCAGCTTCGAAACACACATCCGTGGTGCGGTGAATTTGATGCAGCTCGCGCTGTCCTCACCACGTCCTGAGCCTGCCAAGTTCTTCTTCGCGTCGTCCATAAGCGCGGTATTGAATTGGCCCGGTCCAGGATTGGTCCCAGAGATGGTAACGGATAATCCGGCCTTTGCGCAGGGGATGGGATAGTATGTCTTTCTTTTTCAAATTTCTTCGTGGACACTCGTCTCTAACTTATTTTCGTGCTGCAATTTCAAGTGCACAATCAAAGTGGGTCATGGAGAAACTATGTCAAATCGCGGCACGTAAGACGCCGATGCCCACGGCCGTTCTACGTACGTCACCGCGGATGAAAGATCGACGTCGTCTTAAAGATCATCCTCTTTACAGGTATCGGCCAGCTAGTTGGTGATACGACCAATGGGATCTGGAACGAATCCGAGGGGACTTCTCTCATCATCAAGGTCAGTCTCAAGCCTGCTTGAGTATCTGAACCCTTGCTCTAACCCGATGGATTTGGGTCCGCAGTGCGCAGACACGATTGGTATCCTCCCCGAGTTCGACAATCACGTCTCGTGGCTCCCCGTCAACTACGCCGCCAAGAGCATCGTCGAGTTGGTGAACCTCTCCACATCGTCGGCTGAGTGTCCCGTGTACCACGTCCTGCACCCAACCCGCACCCCGTGGTCCTCCATCCTCACTGCCCTCCAGACCGCACAGCTTCGTTTTAAACGTCTTCCACGACACGAGTGGCTGAAGGCCCTCCGTGCGAGCGACCCCGACGAACGGCGTAACCCGAGCCGCAAGTTGTTGGCGTTTTACGAGGGAGCGTATGGTGGTGATGAGACGAGGGTGGGGTTGTCTGTGGAGAAGACGGTGGAGCTGAGTCGGTGGATGAGGGAGACGCCGGTGATCGGTGATGGATTGGTGGCGAAATGGGTTGGGGCGTGGAGGGAGAGTGGGTTTCTGCAAAAGGCGTGAGTGTCGCAGTACCGCCAGGGTAGAGAGGGTCGGTCGGGTGTTTGAGCCGGTAAGGATCTAACAGAGAGATAGATGGTCTGTACTACTAGTTTGAAAACGTAAATGTATTCTATCACCGCCCCGAGTTGTGTTGTCGGGCGACACCGGCGAATGATACTCCCGTGAGACTATGGTCGGAACGCACAGAAAAAAAAAAAAAAAAAACTCGGAAGGGAGGAAATGCCTGACACCTGAACCTCATTGATTCGCATACACACCTCTCCTTGAACGGCTGTAATTTACTACGCAGCCTTGGCGATAACGAGTTGTGATAAGGCGATATGCCCCCCGTACTGAGGACAAGCCTCAGGCGATCCTTGGACAGACTTCGTCATCCATGATATCGATCCACGCACATGGTTCCCTAGAAACTCAGAGTACTCGGTAGACTCGATCACGCACGCACGCATCACTGTGGCACCTTTCCCAAACATCGACGCATCCACAAATCTCATAAAAAATGTATAAAAACAAATGAAAAGAAAAAAAAAAAGTCGAGCAACGTAGAATAAGTAGGAAAAAAAATGGAGCCTACAAATACATCCTTGAGGGGTGAGTTGCACGCGTGATGCGTCATCCACAACATCTACCTTGAGTTCTATTCGCTTGTGCCCCCAAAAAGCACAGTCGGCGACTCGGCATAAAAAGGGCGAGAACATTAATTTTCTCGGAGAAAGGGGAGAAGAGAGGGGAATGTTTAAGTAAATGAAAAGTGTTCTCGACGACCGACGAACTGGCTTAAATCCGCCCGATTCGTCTCGCTGAGCGACTTATTGGAAATAAACCGTCTGTACTTCGCTTTGCGCAAAGGCCAGGTTACAATTCGGACACCGTCGTTGACGCGTCGAGATACGCGTGTCCACGCACGGCTTGCAAAACGCTAGGGTGGGGACGAGTACACGGTGAGCCCAGTAACCCGAGAACCAAAACGCAACGTACTGTGCATGCATTTCGTCAACACGACCTCACGCATCCCTTGTTTGCATGTCGTGCACTTGACGATTTTCTAAGATGCGTTAACCGTTCGCAAATCCACAAAGTCACAAAGGATGAGTACTCACCCAGAGTCCTTCGTTCTCCTGCGTGAGCGCTTCCTCTCTGACGCTCGCGGGTACAATTGCCGAGCTCATCTTCTTGATCTTCTTCTCTGCTTCCTTTTTCGTCCGCGAGTTCTCTTCCTCGGCAGCTTTCAACGATGACTCTAGTTTACGCATGTGGACCGCACGTTCGCTCGTGGAATTTAATGCCTGCAGACGTTACATCGGCAAAGTGAGCGTGCAGCACGAGGGTAGGTGTATCCACCATACCTCTGCTACGCGTCTCTTCTCCGCTTCCACCAGCGACTGCCACTTGGAGAGATCTATTTCGAGCATCTTGATCCGCTTGTCCGCATTGTCGAACGTCCTTCGGCTCAAAGTGTCCATCTTCTCAAGGTCAGCCTTCCCAAGAAAAATCAATCACTACCTGTTTTTCTGATGAAGTAGAAAACGAAATGACCCACAACTTGAATCCTGAGTTGTTTCTCGACCTCTGTGGCACGTTCGACGGCCTTGCCCTGTTTATCAAGTTGGCGTGCCATCGCCTTCCGCTCTGATTCGCCCATCTCCTTTTCGCGCATGGCAGCAAAATACTTGTTTTCTGCCTTGGCTTTCTGTGTTATACCGACGCACTGTCAGCCGTTCCATCGTTCGATCATACGACAAGACACATGCCTCGTGGGCCGCCTTTTGCAACTTTTCCTCGACTGCACTCAGGTCAAACACTTTTTTCTTTACCTGTTGATCCAAGCCCTCCCATAAAGATGACAGTCGGTCAATTTCCGCAAACAAGGACGTCTCCGCTTGCGCTTGCTGTTCCGTCAGTAACCGCAACTTTTGTAGCTCGTCGTCCTTTGTCTCGAGTTGCTGGGCAAGGGTACGCGTTTCCATGGTAGAAGATTCGCCAAATATTGACCGGTAGCGTGCCAGCTCTTTCGATATGCTTGCAAGCTCCTTGCGTGCGGTCGCCTCGGTCGTGATGTGTTGCGCAACGTCGGGATGATCCTTGTTCAACGTCGACAAGGCTTGTTCAAGCGCCACAGATTTGGCTTCAGCCTCACTAGTGAACGTCAGTCGGCAAGCCAAAGCTCAAGCTCGAAGGGTCTCTCACTCCAGCTTGCGCTTCAGGTTGCGCACATAGTCAGTATCGTCAGGCTTGGCCTCGAAAAAGTACCTCATGAGATCCTCGTCGCCAGACAGCGCCGCTAGTCTCGCCTTATGCCGCGCAGCTTCCGATTGCAATTGTGATATCCGCTCCGACCGCGACTCTGCGAGTTCCTTCAACTCATGTATAGACTGAAGTTTGACGGAGTCTCTGGCTTTCCGCTCGGATAATTCAGCCCCGTACTGATCACGCAATTCCCGGACGCGAAGGTTATCTGCGTCCCGTTTCGACAAGAGCGTCTTGAGTTCATTCGTCGCTTGTTGTGCTGCAACCTACGTGATGTGAGAATAGTCGACAGTGCAACGTTTCGACGACGGACTTGGATCTCTTCCTCAAACTCTTTTCGTGATGCTCGGAGTTGATCAAGCGTCTCGTTGAGCTGTGTCATCTCCTGTGTGTTCTCGGCCAGCGCGCTCCCCAAATACGATGCGTGGTCCAACAAGAGCTTGTAATGCGGAGTTTCGCTGATGGCCTCTACCGACGGCGCTTTCACCTAGGAAATGAACGATAAATATGCAATGAAACCAACGATGACCTCCATACTTCGATTCTCAGACGAGCGATTTCCTCCGTCAAACGGTTGTTCTCAGCCTCCAGCGTCGAAATCCGTTCGTCCTTGCTCTTTAGAGCATTCCGAAGTTCCTCCGAATCTCCTGGCGGGGGGTGGTCGTGCCCATTCAACTGAGGATGCTACACCATCCGTCAGTGACAGACCAACGCATTCACCTCGTACGCACAGGTGGTGAATCCGAATGAGCCTCTGGTGATACATTTCCCGGCTGAATATCTTCCATGGCTGGTAATTCCTTGGGTGACGACGTTGACTGCGCTTGCATGGCAGCGACAGTATTACTCTTCAACCTGTCAATCCGCATCTCTGCAGCCGAAAGTTCCTCCTGGCATCGCGCCCTATCCTCTTCAACCTCTTCCAGCCGTTTCCGCATCGCCGCGACCTCGGAACGCAGCGCCGTACACTACAACCCTGAGTGGACATGAGACGCGGACTAAACAATCTGGGACGCACCTCGGTCTGCACCTGTTGACAGCGCTGATACGCCACATCTTGACTGACCGCAGGACGTGACTTGAGAAAACTCGTTACGAGGCGTTGCGTCGCGTGCATGTTTTGCTCGAGTGCAGTTTTCAAACTCGAATCGGCGGACACGTGCTGTGAGAGATCAAACAAGTCTGCGTGAATAGACGACCGAGGCAAGCAACGCCGATGAGACACGCTCGATCCAGGGGGGAAAGAAACCTCGAACGGACCTTTGGTCTCGACGACGACGGTGGACATGTCGTCCTGCACCGTGAGCGTCCGTATCGTGTCTACCAGCTAGATTTTCAGAGGTGAAAAACGTCAGTCGAATGATCCGTTGTGCTACATGAAACCAAGAAACGGACAGCTCACCTGTTCCCAACACGCCGCGATCGCGACCAAGCCAGCCTCACACGTACTCTTGCGCTGTTCCAATTGTGCGATACGCGCCTGACTCTTCTCGTTCTCTCGTGCGTAATGGCGCATCCGGCGAAACAAGGCATCCTTGCGAAAAAGCTAAACCCACAAAAAAGCATGGAAAAAAAGAGAGAGGAAGTGTGACTAGGAAGGAGACGTCGACACGGGGTGTGCCCACCTCGAGCTGGTCGTCCGCTGTGGGCTCTGGGACGGTGTCGGCAGTGCCGTTGGGCATGGTGGGAGGACTTGAAGCGACGCCGGGGGAAGTGACGACCCGCTTTTTTGGCTGAGTTGTGAGCTCGCCGTCGTCTGCTAAAGGTCTTTTTCTCGATTCCATCATCGCACAGAAACAAGAGAGAAACGCAGTCGCAAGTCGACGCGAGGAGTGTCTTGCACCTTGTTTCAAACTCCGACTCAAGGTACAAGTTGATACAGAGTGTACACTCATTTCGTACACTTTTTGGCTAATCGAGTATCTCCAGCTCGACGACCTCGTCCAATTCAACCACCTCACAGTCTGCCTTGTCTCCGTTCCCAATCTGCGTCTCGACACACGTCAAGTCCATGGGCTAATCAAAATCAGTACATGCGAACGAAAAGAGATTGATCACTCACCTTGTCCAACACCGTCATCGGTTGGTCTGGAGGAATGAGCGACGCATCAACGCACCGACAGAGACACTTACGCCAAACGCCCGGGTTATACACCACGCCTTGTCCCGCACTCGCCATAAACGCCCTCGCTGTCTTCAGGTTCGGCCCGTCATCCTCCCCATTCAAGGCCACCACTACCAAATACCTGTTTCCCGGATCCCGGATCGCTTCGTCCCCCTCAATGCCCCCTCCCCCCATCGGCAGAAACGCCTGGTTCGTATACGGGTGGCGCTCCACCACGCCCAGCCTCACCCGTCCATTCTCGACGGCGACAGGCTGACACCGATACACAGACAGCCCGCATGTAGCGCCCGCACCATCAGGATATGATGCGCGCGGCAACGCCAGCTTGTGGAATTTACTCGCAGTACCACCATTGGCAGGTGTGATCTTGGTACCAGGCGGTGCCGCCGCATGATCGCCGTACGCCTGAATGACTTGTCCATATGGCGCAAACGCTTCATGTGTCAGCGGCAAAACCGGTACAACCTTGCGCCTGGTTACGCCGTGAGCGACCTTCCCCACATCCTGAACAACGACTGCTTCCGTATCCACGAGACCCTCTTCTGAGACAACTGTGGCCGCGGTCTCACTCGCTCCTCGCGTACCAACGATCCGCACTCGTTTGATCCCCCCATCTGGATAGATGGTCACTTTTACATGGGTAAACTCTTGCTCCGGGCTCGTCTCCAATTGGAAGAAATGCCTCCGGTTCGGACCCAGTTTGACTCGCGACAGGATGGGGACCCAGAGCTCACTGTCACCCTTCGGCACTTCCCGCTCCGCCGAGAGACAACCATGCAGCTCGCAGCTCTCAGGGAAATTACCCTTGAAATGGGCCGTGTCGATCTCGGCAACTTGCAGCCTCCCAGTGGCGCCCCTGTGGGGATATGGCACAGCATAGGATAATTGCTCAGTCGGTCAGTCTAGACCAAGAAGAAGACATACAATTGAATGATGGCCCAGTCTTTGTGTCCCTTTTTCCTACTTCGCTTGGTCTCCCATCCGTCACCCATGTCCTTGCCTACGATGCGAGTTACCCGGCGGAACGTGATCAAGCCATCAAACGTCACCCTCACCTCGTCCTGGTAAAATCAAATTCGAACCGACCCCGAAATGCTGGTCGGACGTCCCGGCGACCCGCCCGCCCGCAAAGACGTGAGCCAGATCAAATGGCGTTGTTTCGTCTGCTGGTTGAATGGGTACAACGTGACCATAGACCCTGAAGCGTGCCTAAAATATCACTGTATCACCTGCTCGAAATGACCATTGAGGTGTGCTTACGATACCCCCATCAGGATACATGTTGAGTTTGACGTGGCTGAACCGCGTGGTATCGGCGATCTTGAACAGGTGTCGGGATGAGGGTCCGAGAGGGACTTTTTGGAGGATCTCTGTCCACTGAAGAGAAAAGGACGCAAGTGTTCTGATCGGTACGGTGATGTGATACAGAGCGTGCTGGCGTGCGTACCGTCGCATGCGCAAGGTCCGCGTTGGCGTCTGAGTCAGGCGCCAAGAGGGCGCTGACAGAGACCTCGGGAGCCTCGTTGCCTACGACATACATGGACAATGTGAGTCCGTGGACGCCCGAGAGAGCACACACGGAACGTGTTCACCATTGAAATGAGATGTGTCAACGTCAAACCCTACGATCGTGCCCGTCGTCCCTAGACGGATGATGCACCTTTGTGAATGATCACGCCCGTTGGTCAACCAGGGCTGAGGACACCTATGTAAAACTGGAATGTACCAATCAAACGCTGGGTTGTGCCTCCTCGTCTCCCATCCACTATACAACGCGCCGTTTGGTCCGAATTGACCCTTGAGACTTTGTGCGGGCTGATCGATGCGAATCAGTAGATCGATTTGGAGCCACGAGAGTTGGGCTTACCTCGACGAGCAGGAGATGCGAGGCCGCAGCGAAGAACTCATCCGAGACGCTGATGATCTTGCCACCGAGCGCGACGCTCGAGAGCTCTACACAGCGTTCATCGCGCAAAGCAAAGATGACGGTCTAGAAAGAGCGCGCACCGATCACCTGGCCAAACGTGGCCTCGAATGCGTCGAGGGGGATGCTCTGATAAGACATCAATATTCTTCAACTGATTGCAACTTGAACTCGGCGTCGAAGAAGGTCCCGGGTATTTATGGATTCGCTTATCGAGAGCTGTCAATGCCTCACCGACTCGACCCGGATCGACTCGAGTCCTCGGGAGGTATTCGGGTGAGTAGAAATCGATGGAGACCG
The DNA here is from genome assembly GCA_038093175.1 of Boletus hoseneyae. Taxonomy (NCBI): domain Eukaryota; kingdom Fungi; phylum Basidiomycota; class Agaricomycetes; order Boletales; family Boletaceae; genus Boletus; species Boletus hoseneyae. Next base: position 17,636 of record JBBPRT010000062.1, read on the forward strand.
GTTTTGTAGATCGAAGAAGAGATCGAGGAGACGACGAGCCGAGTGTTCTGACGCTTGGAGGCCTCAGTCGACCGCGTTCGTCCTGAGGTGTGTCGATATGGCTTATCTCTGCGGTCGGGTTTCTCCGGTCCTGCTGGTACGTCTTCGTGAACTGACCGTCATCGATAAGCTGATGTTCAGCTCCAAGGGATCCATGGGGTATTCGACAATGATACCAGGGTCACTGAATTAGCAGTGGCAGCACCGCACAGATGATCGCATATGGTCGATGACCCGTTTCACGGTTACATTTGCGATAATGTCCGGCGCAGTGACGAAATGGCAAGTGTTTCTGTCTCACCGTGCTCCACCGGTCCCGCATGATTATTCACCAGAGTCTCGTTGGAGATTTCCGACTCTCTGACAGAACACGCAACACGTCGCGAGCGCAGTGTACGCGGGGAGGGTCTTCTTCCGGAGGTCGGCCCATGACACACCCCAACTCTGCACGAACTGTCACAACGCCCAGGTGCCAAGTTTACCCCCACGGGTACCTTTCCCTGAAAAGATTTCCCTGGGAGCACCTCCCTCGCCAATTCCTCAACGGTGTCCTATTAAACACCGCATGGTCATTCAGTAATGTCCGCTCATTCAAACAAGTGAATGTCTAGATCTTGAGCCTGCCCTGTGATCGCATCATTCCTAAAGGCTATAACTTACGGTTAAGCTCGTCCCGAATTGTCCTGCTCAATAAATTCTTCCGTAGCAACCACCCAGTGTCACGGGCATGCTCCCAAGTAGGGTACAGCGTGGTATGGTATCGGCTCATTTCCACCGGCGGCGGTGAGCGAGGTAGGTGCTCATAACAAACACCATCAAAAGTAGGTCCGTCTACGCGATCGCACCAGTGAAACAACCTGAACTCGTCCGATCTTCGGGGCATTTCCATCTTGATGGGCATTGTCCTCGTGCACGCCGTTCTCTTTTCGCCTTTTGTCCTCTCATCGTCCACTGGGCCTCGACGCACGTCAAAGGAAGGCGTTCGACCCGTCTAGACTCGTTACCATCTCACGTCGCCTCGATCTTTGATACCGGGTCGGAACGTTCCGTGCAATGTGTCTTCATTGTTCCCTGCCAAACCTACCTCTTGAGTCGTACTACAAGCCGACCACAACGCCCAACGTCGAATAGCGATATGTATCCAGATCACAATCACAATCACGTCTCGTTCGTTCGTCTGATGTGAACGTTGTGCTCGTTCACGCGGGCTAGATCGCCAGCACGGTATCGAGGAGTATAAAAGACCGTGCTCACGCCCTTGCTTTCCCTCGCCGAACGGTGAACGCTGACCTCTACACACACACACACACACACACAATTCCAAAGAGTCGAAAAGGTCGATCCATGCACGCATCAGACACTCGTACGTTTTGCACCCCGCATTTGACACGTTGACCTGAGGTGCGTGTCGTACAGACACCGCCCCAATCTCGACGACCCGCAGTCCCAGTCCCCAGACGATCGAACCAGTCCCAATCCCCACCGGATGCTACCCAATCGAGCTCGTGCAATTTTTGCGGGACGACTCCCCTCCCCTGCACTGGGCACTCTTCGTGCGTACCGCCATGCCACGCGCCTGCAGCGCAACGGGCAACTTTTACGAGCTCGTTGGCGGTCCGGATACGTACACCTCCCAGATCCTGCACAGCGTCACTTTTTTGCCGGATCTCGTCCCTGACTGGCGTGGGACGCATGTGGTAGGGTGGGTGCGCCCCGCGGCGCTGCCAGCGTTCGAGCGCGTGGTGAAACGGGTGCGGGTGTGGCGGCACCGCGCGGATTGGCGAAGCCAGCACTGGGTGTACGAAGTGATGTGTGGGTGTGGGAGGGATCGACCGGAGGGGGTGTTTGTGGATGTGGGAGGGGTGTCGTTTGGGGGGTTGCAAAAGCACATGGGGAGGTTGTTGGATGCTTGGGAGAAGGGGGATATCTGAGAAGGGTGGGGATTGGCGGCTCAGGGGGGACGGCCCATCTGAGATCTATGGAGATGGGTCATGGCCATGGAGGAGACGGGAAGCCGAGGATTTTCTTTCATTTGGGAGGGATGTGCTAGTATACTACTATAGCAACGACTATCATTCCATGTGGAACGACGGTGCCGAGGAAATGGGCAGTGTAGCAGTGTCACCGCCGTTTTAATAGAGGACTTTCCTGGTATAGTGGATGAAGGCTAGAAATGAATAGGTCGGGCTAAAACGAGAAGCCTAAGAGGGGACGGGACCTGAGTTGTAGGTGGTGGAACGGCTGAGTTGAGATGGCAACCGGAAACGTTGGCACATCAACGGATAAGATTCTTGGAATGATCAATGACCGCCGTGTATCACAAACATACATGTGGTGAGTGTCTATTGTAACCAGGTGGTGTGCATCATGCGACGCGCGCAAAAACGACGCGCTCCTTGTCCCACGGGTCCTTCCAGATTTCAATGTGACCGAGTTGCAGACCGGGGGTATTGCGGAGGATGTGGGTGACTGCAAGGGCCTGATCGTGGCCAATTTCGAGGGCTATGACGGCATCGGGTGCGAGGACGCCTTTGCGGGCGAGAATAGCGGCGATGGAGCGGTAAAAGGAGAGACCGTCTTGGATTGGTGCGTCGGGGTAGTCTCCGATGAGTGCACGGGGGTCCTCATGGTCTTTGACGGATGATGGGAGTGTGTGATAGACTTGGAGGGGGATATAGGGCGGGTTAGCGGTGATGACGTCAAAGGGTGGACTGGGGTCGAGACGGTCGAGGAGGTCGGGGTCATGCAAGTCGGCCAAGAGAGGGGTGAATGTGTTGCGAGGATGATTTTGGGGCCGATGTTTAGATTTGGAAGGGGTGGTGTTGTCGTCGGGGACGGGTGCACATGTGGAAGATCGCGATCGGACGGTGTTATCGGTTGCTAGCCGGATGGCATGTGGGGAGACGTCTATACCGACCGCACGGGTGCTGCCTGGTGGCCAGATATGACACAATAGAAGAGGAATGCAGCCGGTGCCGGTGCAGAGGTCAAGTACGCGGATAGGGCGGGTCGGTACGTGGGTGTGGGCGAGACGGAGAGCCCAGTGTTCCGTTTCTGTGCGTGGAATGAGCGTCGGTGGTCGGGTGATGAGGTCGAGTGGACCAAACGGGGTGTGACCTGTCAAACGGGCAGTGAGTGCGTGCGGGGATCGGAACAGGTGCTAAATGCCCGACCGAGGATGTACTGGAGAGGTTCGCCTGCGAGTCTGCGCTCGAGCAAGTCTGGCCAAGCGTTTGGTTGCGAGTGTTTCATCCATTTGAGTTCGCACTGCGCAGACGCCCGACCGATGAGCAGCGCGAGTTTTGCGAGTCGACTTGTCATCCAGAGTGGATTTAATTCCGATTATGTAATAGACAGCTGGAGATCTCCTCCTCCTCCTCCTCCTCCTCGGTTTATATGCTCGTACCATATGGTCACCACTGGCATGTCCTCCTACATCAACCCCGCACACATGGATCCAGCCGTACACAAACGCAAGCCCGTCGCACAACCGAAGCGAAGGCGCGCTGCTTCACCAGACGACAGCGGCGACTCATCTTCACACCCCCGAAAACACAGAGACGGCCCCAAGAAGAAAAAAGCAAACCGTGCCTGCGCTCACTGCCAAAAGGCCCACCTCACCTGCGACGACTGTGCGTCTCTCCCTCCACCCCCGTCGCTCTCTCACCCCTCCCCAGCCCGTCCCTGCCAGCGCTGCATCAAACGCGGCATGGCTGGCAGCTGCGTCGAGGGTCATCGCAAAAAGGCAAAGTACCTCCTCGACGATGACCAGCTCGGTCCGTCCCCGCCCACTTCCTCATTCGCTCCTCGCTGATCACGTGCATCACAGAGCAGCTCAAGTCCTCTCTCCCAGACACCAACCCCGATCGACCGCCACCCATACCCACCTGTAACCACTCCGCATCTCCCCCCCTCCATATCACTCACCCATGTTCGCAGCTGAACCGTTTCCCGCAAACGACCCCCTCTTCAACGTCTCGTTTGACCCCAACTTTGCCTTTGGCTCAGAGGCTGCAAACCTGGAGTACTCCATCCTATCCGCTATCCTCGGAAACCAGAGTCCACCTGACTCTGCTTCAGGTACGGCACCTTCCCCCTCTCAGCCCCAGCTGCAGCCCTCCGTCCCAAACTCGGCCTGGTCTCCCGAACCACTACATGCACAGCCCCACTATCAATCTGGCCACCAACCTTCCTATCCCTTTTCAGAGCCCGCACGTTTGTCCATACCAGAACCCACTCTCGCCGCCTCCCCCACCACCGCCTTTATCTCCTACTCTCCCACGCAGTTTTCGCGTCCTTCTCAGGACTCAACCGCCGATCTCCCATACTCTTCCCCTTATCCTCATGGCCAGTCTACTCCCTCACTAGCCCCACGTTATTCCCGCGATGCCAGCAGTACAACACCCCTGGGAATCGCTCGCGTACCCCCCAAAGAGGCAGGTCCTCATTCAGTCCAGGTTTCCGCACACACTTCCCCTTCATCAACCACCTCAACACCGCACAGCAGTTCGGACCACCCTTCCGTTCGTTCGCTTTTGAATTCCCGATCTATTAACCTGACATCGCACCAGCCTCTCCATGTCACCGCACCGTACGACTATACCGAGGGCTATCATTTCCTCATGAAACACCTTCAGACCCGGTATGTACATTTTTTGTGCTCGTGTGTGACACATGTATGGCCTATTCGGGTCCATTCCTGATGATATCCCCGTGTTGGAACGCCCTGGGTGACAGATTTGAAAAGAATGACATTTTGCGCATCGTCCGAGCACTTGCCATTTTTCGGCCATCGCTGATTGCGCTCCAAATGCCCATGACAGACGAAGACGAAGTATTTGTCGAACGGTGCTTCCAACGCTCCTTGATCGTATGACCTGTTTTTTTTCCTACGAGACACGTCATCTGACGTGACGACCAGGAACTCGAGAAGCTGATTTCATATAGCGGTACGCCAACCGTAGTGTGGCGTCGTACAGGCGAAATCTGTCTCGTTGCACCCGAATTTTGCATGTTGACTGAGTGGCCAATGGAAGATCTCGTCGGAAGACGCAGATACATTTACGAGGTAACGCCCCGCTCCTTTTCACTCCTCCTCTTTCTGTTCACGGCGCGCGCACGAACCGACGCAACCCCATCTCTCTGCATCCCCCTCGATCGCATCCTTCTGTCTGCAGTTGTTTGAAAACCAGTCCGTGGTCGAATATTGGGAAAACTTTGCATCGCACGCGTTTGAGAATACGACCAAGGCAGTGTATTCACATTGCGTCTTGCTCAAGCCATCCGGTGCACCGTTGCCAGCAACGTTTTGTTTCTCGATCCGAAGGGACATTTTTGATTTGCCGAGCATCGTGATCGGTGAGTTGTCCGATTTGATATCAATCGCGATGGTACTGACGTGACGCTTTCCCAAGGTCAATGGCTACCTCTACTATAGCCGGGTGCATTGCTCTCGTGTTCCCATGTTGCATTCACTATTTATAGTCTGTGTTTCAATTGTCGCTGCCGCTCCTGCTTTGCATTGAGGTTATTCGTTCCAGCCATGGATTGGTTTATTCACGTTTTAATTCCAACCCCCCCTTTTTTTTCTTTTTTTCTCGGGATCGGCGGAACTTGTGGATTTATCATTATGCCTCTTTTCTCTTTTTCGTTCATTATTTTTTTTCTTTTTTGCATGTTCCTTGTGCATGCTCACTGGCCAGGTTGCACGCGATCAAGGGCGTCTGTCGACCATGACAGGTTCGAGACGCGTCTGGTTGGTGTCATGATCGTCATCATTGATGGTGGCCCAGAGAAAGAAGCGAAGAAAGTAGAAGGGGGGGTTGTGTCGACAGATGTAACTAGTAGGTGTAAACAAGCACAAGAAAAAAAGTCGTGTACAGTCCAAATCTAGTGTCTATGTACCTCGCACCCCCACTATACCTTACACCGAATCCTGAACGCTCGCATACTCGCTCTCGACGCCGGGTTCCATGAGCGCAGCGTGTCCGAGGATAAGACACGACGAAGCGCCGACGAGCCAGAAAAAGGTCATGACGGGGGAAGAGAGGTAGAGGAGTGGAAGACCGATGACGAACAGGGCTGTGTAGAGTGATTTTTGAGTGACGACGGTGTTGCCAAAGTGGACTGGTTCCGAGACTGCCGGGGTGGGTGAGATCGATCGGTCGGGGCGGGATGTGCGCAAAAAGGAAAGAGGGCATACCAAACTTGTTTATCAGTGCGAACCCGCCAAAGAGAAAGGCGAGAGAGATGAGTAGGAGCGGGCTGGTGATGCTGGTACCACATGTGTGAGTCTTTCGATGGGAGGAGAGAGGGGGGGGAACGTACATGGCATAAACAGCGAGGATGAGAACGATGAGGGTGTAATTGCCCGAGAAATACCGCGTGTTGTAGGTGATGCGCTGGTTTGGGAAACACCATAGGGGGTGGGCGGCAGCACATTTAGGACAATGGATGGGGTCTCCAAACAAGGAGTACGCACCGAGACGGCGTGGGTGGTGTCCTCCGGTCTCGATAGACGGTGAACGTCAAAAAACTCGGTAGGTGATCGAAGTGCGCTCAAGCGGGTTTCCTGTACGACAAAAAAAGGGTTATGAGACGGAAGGAAAAAAAAAAAAAAGTCCAGAGGGTGCGTACCCGGATAGACTTGATCGTCTCTGTCACGCGCAAGAGGGCTTCCATGGTTGACTGAGGATACAAATTTGAGTGACTTGTCTCGTTCTTGGTTCGGCTTGGTGGATTTTGGGCAAGCTAAAGGATGTCTTTTAATGCAAGGTAGGCTGCTGCGATGCGTTGGCGCAGTTGCACAGCGTGGACAAACACGTCACACCTCCTTCCAACCATCACCCAATGTCCAAACGTCCATTGCGGATACGGTACTCCAAGGACCGACCCATGCCCAGTCTAGCAGTCCGAGCGGACCGTATCTCAGGTCCACACACGTCGATGCGAGTGCCCTCACACCAAGAGCGGCACACCGTAGTAGTAGAGTCCGATCGTGTCGCATCCCCAATACTTACTTGGTGGCCAACGACTTTTGCCGCATCTCAAATCCACTCGCACAGCTAGTGGTCAGAAACGACGCGACCTGGGATCGGCCAGGAGGGAATTGTCAAGTATTGGGACAGGCTTTTCGGTAGAAGCTGGGGTTATCGACCGTAATTGTCTCCCACATACAGTTTCTCTTCAACCGTGCACTCTTCACACCCACATCATAAGCGCCCACTCTTGCATGATGATGATCTATTTTTCAAGCCGTTATCGCCAAGATCTGCATCGATTTACCGGACTGGTTTGGGGTAATTCCCAAGCGGTCATGCGACGACATCAGCCCGAGGATATCGAATACATCGATCTCAGTGGATACCTCAATGCCTTTCAGCTCCTTTTTGTAGGCCTTAAACACGACAAGATGCTCGTCAGGGACGAGTATCGCATCGCACTGGATGCATTGCAGAAAAATTATGATTTCGGGGCATACGTTCTCGGACAGCCTGGCATCGGTGCGTATGGACAACACCGAGTGCTTGCAGAATTTAACCCTAGATACCAGGGAAATCACTATTTCTCATATACGCTCTCGTACAGTTTCTCGGCCAGAAACAGATGGTTGTCTTGCACACCAACCCAGAAATTTGCGCGTGCTTTGCAGAAAGCTTCAGTGCCCAGTCTATAACGAACGCCAGCACGGTGTACGACCGGCCCGTCATGTGGGCACTCTGCGACTCCAACCAATCCATTCAGACTCCCCCCAATGTCTTCTTGTATAAACCGGATAGTGTCCGAGTCATCCAAACGACCTCGCCCAAAGCTTCATGTTGGAAGGAATGGAGCAAGCAGCTTGGTGCCAAATGCTACGTTATGGATATTTGGTCCGATCAGGAGATCGTAGACCTCGCGTAAGTACTACATCCTGCATGACAACGAGATCTGACGGGATAATCAGCACGCTATTGGGATTAGACGTCCAGCGAATGACCACTCTCGCCCAGCAGTGGGGCAATGTTCCTCGCACGTTGCTGGAATTCGTTGACACAGAGGATCGGATAATCGAGGATTGGTACCGAGACCATGCCGGAGATGCTGTCCTAAAATGTGCAACCATGATACGTGAAGGACCACGGCACAATCTGCCTGATGATGCCCCATGCTCGTTCTATTTCCTTCGGCAAAGGGGGCTGACATGGGTGGTATTGTTCGCGTGCTTTCTTACATGTACGTGCCGACACCGACGCTTCGACGCCTGCTAGCAGAAGCACTGCAGGATAGGAGCATCCCTGAGAAGCTCGAGTTCTACAATGCTCTGAGTCGACACCCACCCACTCGTCAGGCTGCCGCTTCCATCTACAAATCTTGGTTCCACAGCTTCTTGGGTGCAGGATGCGAGATTCAGTGCGAATTCATTCGTTGGGCCTGTGGTGACAGCAATCCACACCCGCCTACCATATCGTCGAGGAATTTTTTCATCCCCGCTAACCTGGATGCGCCAATGCCTCAAACACCAGAACCGTTCTATTGGATTGCACCCTATAGGAACTTTCCTGGAATTACAAGTGCCCTCGTGTGTCAGGCGAGGATCTTTGCTTTTTACACGACTATTGGTTCAGACATGGAATCACCGATCACGGGTTTGGAGATCCTACGAAAGAGGATACCGGATGATCGAAAGCACAGCCTCTGGAGGGTTGTGTTTGTTGGGGCAGAAGAAGACCGGGTTAAACATATCGCGAAGCGTTGGGCTGGCAAGATATCCTTTTCGGATGGGAGAGAGATATCTGTGGCATGGTCGGTGGTGGATCCAGTGCAAGATGATATTACTTACAGGGTATGCAATCTTGTTTGATTTATTGACCGTTTTCTGATTCGATCGTTAGGTGTATCATGATGAGTCTGATCCAGTGCCGACGGAGTTGGATGAGGAGTTGAGGGAGCTTGACGGGGAATGAGTCGATCAAAAAGAGATTCACGACAGTTTGCCTTTGATTCTTTTCCAAGTTGCGTTGTATTGTCCATGTATCGGACACGACCAACATGCGTACGCTGAGGTAGTATTGTCTTCCAGCTTGTTCAATATGATCGGTGTGATATTCCACGCTCAGAAGCTCAAATGTATCTATCGGTCTTAAGCTGCAGTATCGCTCGATGGTTATACCTAGTGGAAGATGTCGGTCTAAGGACCAGCCGGGTCTGCAGGTAGCCGTTAGCAGCATATAGTTGGGAAGCTCCACGGTCTTTTGTACCTGTCCACGTGAACCGGCGTACCGAACTTGTCTATCAGCACGAACCCACCGAAGAGAGAGGCGAGGGAGATGAGCGAGAGGGGGATGCTGGTCCCCACGTGGTGGTTACCTGTCTTTTTGGGAACTGGACGCGAAGAGGAGGGAACGTACATGGCATAGACGGCAAGGACGAGGACGAGGAGAGTGTAATCGCTCGAAAAATGCCGCGTTGTTGTAGGTGATGCGCTGGTTTGGGCGGTGGGAAAACGGGGCAGACGATCGAACGCCGATGATATGATCCAGATGGGAAACACCACAGGGGGTGGGTGTGTGGGGCGGCAGCAAAGGAAGATGCAGAGACGAGTGTCAGTCACGCTGACTCATGCATTGCGGTTCCCAAACAGCCTGAGTGTACGTACCGACTCGGAGATGCGTGGGTTGTACTTCCACTGGTTTACAAACGATGAACGTCAAAACTCGGCGGGCAATTGGAGTGCGCTCAAGCGTATTTCCTGCACAAGAAAAGAGATGGTATGAGGCAAAAAAAAGTCTAAGGGTCTGTATGATGGCGTACCCGGATAGAATCGTCTTAGAGTCACGCGCAAGAGGGCTTCCATGATTGAATGAGGATAAAAAGATGAGTGACTTGCCTTGTTCTTGGTTCGGCTTGGTGGACTTTGGGCAAGCTAAAGGATGTTTTAATTCGTGGTTGCTCCGCAGCGTGGACAAACACGTCACACCTCTTTTAAATTTCAACCATCACCCAATGTTCATTGTGGATACGGCACCCCAAGGACCGACCCATTCCCTACGCGGCCTGGACGTATCTGAACACACGAGCGTCACGGAAAGACGAAAGACGAAAGACCGAGGTCATTCGTGTGCAGGGTCAATTCAGAATGTGGAGCTGGTGCTTTTTTGGACAAGGTCATATACGGTCATCCACTCTTATCTACAGCATCTCCTCAAAACGCTCGCTCTTGCATCATGATCGATTTTCCAAGTGGTTATCGCCAAGATTTGGGTCAATTTACTCACCTGGTTTGGGGTAATTCCCAAGCGGTCATACGACGACATGAACCCGAGGATATCGAATACATCGATCTTAGTGGATGCCTCAAAGCCTTTCAGTTCCTTTTTGTAGGCATTAAACACGACAAGGTGCTCGTCAGAAACGAGTATCGCATCGCACTGGATGCCTTGCAGAAAAATTATGATTTCGGGGCATATATTCTCGGACAGCCTGGCATCGGTGTGTATGGACCACACCGAGTGCATGCAGAAATTAACTCTAGATACCAGGGAAATCACTATTTCTCATATACGCTCTCGTACGGTTTCTCGGGCAGAAACAGGCGGTTGTCTTGTATACCCACCCAGAATTTTACGCGTACTTCAGAGAAGGCTTCAGTGTCCACCCGATAGCGATGTGCGACTCGTCCATCATGTGGGCACTCTGCGACTCCAACCAATCCGTTCAGACTCCTCCCAATGTCTTCTTATATAAACCGGATAGTATGCGAGTCATCCAAATGACCTCGCCCAAAGCCTCATGTTGGAAGGAATGGAGCAACCAACGTGGCGCCGAATGCTATGTTATGGATATTTGGTCCGATCAGGAGATTGCAGACCTCGCGTAAGTAGCACACTATGCATAACAGCGGATCTAACGGGATAATCAGCACGTTACTGGGACTGGATGTCCAGCGCATGACCACTCTCGCACAAAAGTGGGGCAACATTCCTCGCACGCTGTTGCGATTCATTCATACAGACGATCAGATAATCGAGGATTGGTACCGAGACCATGCCGGAGATGCTGTCCTAAAATGTGCAACCATGATACGTGAAGGACCACGGCACAATCTGCCTGATGATCCCCCATGCTCGTTCTATTTCCTTCGGCCGAGGAGGACTGACGCGGGTGCTATTGTTCGCATGCTCTCCTACATGCACGTACCGACACCAACACTTCGACGCCTGCTAGCGGAGGCGCTCCAGCAGAGGAGCAACATCGAGAGGCTCGAGTTCTACAACGCTCTGAGTCAATACGCACCCACTCGTCAGGCTGCCGCTTTCATCTACCAATCTTGGTTCCACAGCTTCTTGGGTGCAGGATGCGAGATGCAGTGCGAATTCATTTATTGGGCCTGTGGTGACAGTAATCCACACCCGCCTACCATATCGTCGAGGAATTTTTTCACCCCCGCTAACCTGGATGTACCAATGCCTCAAATTTCGCCAGAACCATTCTATTGGATTGCTCCCTATAGGAACTTTCCTGGAATTACGAGTGCCCTCGTGTGTCAGGCGAGGATCTTTGCTTTTTACACGACTATTGGTTCAGACATGGAATCACCGATTAAGGGCTTGGAGATCCTACGAAAGAGGTTACCGGAAGATCGAAAGCACAGCCTCTGGAGGGTTGTGGTTGTTGGGGCAGAAGAAGACCGGGTTAAACATATCGCAAAGCGTTGGGGCAGGATATCCTTTTCAGATGGGAGAGGGATATCTGTGGCATGGTCGGTGGTGGATCCAGTGCAAGATGATGTTACTTACAGGGTATGCAACCTTGTTTGATTAATTGACCGTTTTCTGATTCGATTGTTAGGTGTATCATGACGAGTCTGATCCAGTGCTGACGGAGTTGGATGAGGAGTTGAGGGAACTTGATGGGGAGTGAGTCGATTGAAGAATACAGATTGCTTTTGATTCTTTTCCATGTTGCACATTTTGTCTGAAGCAGCTTGCTCGGCACGTGTCCCGGCACAGCTCACTTTGCCCGACGGTTCGAGCCCAGTTGTAGGCCGAAAAAACCTACAGTTTTTTGCCCAACCCTTCCTTTCTTCCTCATTAATACCGTATTATACACTTGTACCTAAGCGAGCGCCTTGAGGCCTCATCCTCATTTTCTCCCGAGAAAACGAAGCACGACACGCATAGAGGGCTGGAGATCCAAGTGGTACTGCGCGGCGTGTCAGTGTAGGCGAATCGGACTTGACAAGGGTCAGCGACGTACGCTGAGGGTGAATCTGGGGAACAAGATGCTCGGTTTGAGACTGGTCTTGACATCGATTTCGCCCTGCAACACGCGTTGTCCTTGGGCCCTGTAGTCTCCGGGGGCCCAAAACACGGCGCGTGCGACGTTGTCGGAGAAACAGTTGTCTGTCCGATGGTCGATGTCGATGGTGGCATCGGAACCTGTCGCCAAGGAACAAATGAGGAGGAGTTTGATGGCCTTTGGGGTTGAAAGGAGGTCAAGGGCCTGTTCATCGGTTCCTGTGAGGATGAGCCAGAGTGGCATGGCCATCCCTCGGCCATAGGTCAGCTTGTTGATCAGTCAGCTCCGTGATTAAATTGACACTGATGTGATTTGGGAAAGAATGCTTACAGGCTTTGCAAGGGCCAACTATGGAAGCGATGTTGATGTCATCGATCAGTCATGATTGGTCAGAGGGGATCACCTACCGTGAGTGTCACCTCGGCGGTATGAGAATCGAACAGCTTTCCTTGAATAGTTAAAGGAGGAAGGGTATGCCAACCATCAGGATCACCTTGTGGAGGGTCACGTAGATGAAAACTAGGTATGTTGCAAACACGGTACCTTCGGGCCCAACAAGAGGGAGGTTTTCCTTGTATGCTCTCCAGAGCATGCGCGATGGAAACTCCGGTCGTGTCACGGGGACGTATGCAAATGGAGTCATCAATCTGTACGTTTCTCAGGGGATGCAATTGAAAAGAAACATGACACGATCATACGTTTGATTGACTTTGAACATCCCGCGCTTGACGGTCACGGTAAGCTTGTAATCAACGTATGCCGTACTCGCTCGTTCGGAGAGCGAGGGGGGAAGAGGAAACACTTTCTTGGTCTTTTGATCCTGCACTTGGACTTGCGCGGGGAGAAGGGCCAGAAGTACTTTCCATTGGAGAACTTTGTGACTTTGGAGCCATCAGCCAGGCTTATGGAGGGTGTCCATAGATCGGTCTCTGTGTTGAGGAACAGCTGTTCCTCTTGGCCGACAATGGTCGTCCCTGCTGTTATCTAGTAAAGCGCTTATGAGAAAAGCGACCTTGTGACGGATTGGAAAGACCTTGATGGAGATCGCTTTGATGGACTCGGACTTGAGCACGTCCAAGTCGACCTGGCCGGAGATGACGTCGCCCTCGTAAAAAACGGGTAGAGACGCAGGCGTGGGTGCGCGGCTGTTGACTTGGAGTGTCAGCCATTTAAACCTTTTGGCGTCAAGGAGAGACAAGGTGTGTTGTGAGCCTGTCTGAGCAGTGTCACTGCTCGAGCCCGCTGCAAAGGATGAGGGAGCCTCTGAATATCCGGGCAGGTCAGAGTCCATGGTGGATAAGAAAAACGTACGATAGGAGTTATTTGTCCTATTTTGAATGACCACATCACGTGCTCAGCGATCAACTACAAAATGTCGTTTGGCGGGTGCATCTGTTTATCGTATATCGTGTCGCTCGCGCTGATTATTGTCTAGTGCGCCCTCGTTGTTTAGTCAGAACAAGCCTACAGGGTCAATGATTGGGAGCACTGCCCAGCCAGCGGCGACGAGCACCACGACACAACCTCAGACGACGCAGCAGCCGTCTACCTCGCTGTTTGGGCAAGCCACCGGGGGTACACAGCAGCAGACTTCGTCGTCGCTCTTTGGGCAGCCTTCTGGTACTTCCACTGGCACCACTCAGCAGCAACAACCCACGA
>JBBPRT010000063.1:8148-30346 GCA_038093175.1 Boletus hoseneyae
ACAGACCAAAGGTGAATCTGAAACTAGGAATCTTTTATGCTGATGATAATCCTCAATATCACTTCTGTGTCCTGTGTCTGGTTTAGGTCTCCTTACACCAGTACATGTTGGTATAAAGAGCATCCTCTGTTATAGTTCAGGACCTTACGCTGCGTACTTTCATTTTTCTTCATCTTATCGGACTTAGTCGTTTTCACTTTCGCAGTCACGTGACCAAGTCACCTGACTTACCCCTCTTCAGATCACGTGACATTCTGCTCTTCTCCGTCACATGATAACACGTGACATTCTGCTCTTCTCCGTCACATGATAACACGTGACATTCTGCTCTTCTCCGTCACATGATAACACGTGACCGTGGGATAACACGTGACTCGAGTCTAGGCCCAGTCCAGACTCTCGTCTTATCTATGACGTCACGCCTCACGGTTACCTTGCATTTTCCTCATGTTCTCTTATCTTCTTCTTTCTCACACTGGCCCTTAACTATTTAGGACTCAGACGACCTACCCTAAACCTCTCATATTTACATATATAAACCATACCTCTACGTCGTCTATCCCCAGTCCTATTCACTTGTCTACTCTCCCTAGGGGGCCTAGACCTTTGATTACTACTCTTATTCCTACCCTTGCATTTGCCGTCTCATCCTCGTCATCGAATGCTACGTCGTTTCTTTGTGTCAATACCAACGTCCACCTTTATCATTACTCTCGTCGTCGTCTACGACACTGACTCGTCCTCTGTCATCTCAATAAGGTCACGCGTCCAACCTATTTACTAGGTTGTACTTGTTCAGGTTCTTCAACGGTTTCATCCTCAGAAGTGGAGGACTTGGACTTGATTCAGAACTGAAATAAAGTGGAGATGCAGATATTGGTGGTGTTTGTGGAGGTATCCATTGATTTGGATCAGGAGAATTACCATGAGGGATTGCAGTTGGTATGTTTACATGATGTGTGGGAGGTTCAGGGTCTATTTGATCCTAAATGTCATCATTTGTTCTTTTTTTGTTGATAGAAATAGGGACAGGTCCATCGACTTGGTCTCTAGAACAGTGGGGAAAATTGTTTTCATCAAATGTGGCATTAGTAGCAATGACAACTCTGTGCTTTTGCTTTGATCAAAAGCACCATCCTTTTGAGTTAGGTTCATACCCTATGAATGTCATTTCCTCAGATTTGGGAGATAGTTTGTCTTGCCTTTGTTCTGGAGGAATGAAAACATATAGTCAACATCCAAACACTCTAAAGTATTATGCATTAGGTTTCTTTCCATTGAATATTTCTATGGGAGTTTTCCAATCATGACAACACATGGGTTGTCTATTGTACAAATGTACTGATATCTCTACAGTATCTTGCCAAAATGCTTTAGGAAGGCAAGCATGCTGATGCATAGCCTCTGCATTTCCTATAATGGTTCTATTAAATCTCTCAGCTCTACTGTTTTGCTGAGGTGTGTGAGGGACTAAAGTCTGATGAGTGACACCTTGGGAAGTGAGGAATGTCTGAAACTCATGACTCATGAATTCCCCCCCATGATCCGAACATATGGAGGTGAGTGTGGGACCAGTGAAGATTTTAGTCCAAGAGACCATGTTATAGAAGTTAGACAAACAATCCGACTTGGCCTGCAAAAAGGAAAGTAAGGCATACCCAGAGTAATCATCAATAAAAGTGAGGACAAACCTGGCATGAGAGCAAGGTTCAATTGGAAAAGGACCCATAAGGTCAATGTGCACCAAAGCAAGTGGATGAGAAGTTCACTTGTTAAAGGTATGAAATGAGTGATCCAACATCTTTCCTAGAGAACAACCTTTACAAGGGGAGTTAGAGAAAGGAGATGTTATAGAAGAAACACCAAATAAGTAGGTATGCACATGGCACAAAGCATTTTTAGAGGTGTGGCCGAAATGTTGATGCCACATAAAATAAGACTTATCATCTACAAGAGAGGCTATATATCCATGATCTGGAGTAATCACTTCAGACTGAAACTAGCATAGATTCTTAGTGAAACTGAATGGGAACCTGAGTGAGTACAACCTAGAACAAAGATTGGGTAAGTGATATAGAGATGAGAAGATGATGGTTGATGTGATTGATAAAGACAACAAAGATGATGGTTGTCATGATTGGTAAAGATGACGAAGATGATGTATAGGGAGTCGACAGGGATGTAGATGGTGAACAAATAAAGCATCCAATAACCAGGATGAAGCAGGCAAGTGTAGAGTAAGAGTGGTATTTGAAAAGTGTACTAGGCCTCCAAGGGAAAGTAATACAAGTGAATAGAACTAGGGAATTGATGTTAGGTGACACTTCCACCACTGAAACCGGATGAGAACCTTGAACGAACTAAAGCCAATAGACAACCAGCTGTGTGAGTGATACTGTGACAAGTAGTTGACGATGGACGTTGTCGACATAGGCGGTGATAACAACGATGAGATTGAATACATAGAGATGAAGTATACACAAAAGGAGCATCTGATTACGAGGATGAGATGGCAAGTGCAATGGTAGGAAGGGAGTAGTAAACAGTAGTCCAAGGCCCCCAAGGGAGAGTCAGACAAATGAATAGGACTAGGGAAAGAGATGAGTAAGAGGTACGGTTTATATAGTGACTAGCGATGGATTTAGGGTAGGTTGTCTGAGTCCAAAAGGGTTGAGGGCCGGTGTGAGAAGAGAAAAGATAAGGAACATGAGGAGAACGTGAGGTGTCCATGAGGTATGACATCATAGATAAGACGAAAGTCTAGACTTGGTCTGGACTTGAGTCATGTGAGTTCTCATGGTCACGTGCAGGGATCACATGACTAGGAAGAGCGGAATGTCACATGTCCTAAAGGGGTAAGTCATGTGATCTGGTCACATGACTGCGAAAGTGAAAATATGTTAAGTACAATGAATGAATAAAAAACGAAAATGCAGTGTATAAGGTCCTGAACTATAACAACCACCATATACAGCACGAAGAATACAAGGTCGACAGGATCATCCAATCATATCATTATCACGGCAAACTACAATACCTCATCCATTGGAAAGGATGGGACGAGGTGGATCACACCTGGGAACCTGCCATTAACTTAAAACATGTGCAGGACACTATCAACAACTTTCACAACACTAATCCCACAGCTCCACATCTCATCCATGGGATCTCTCCAGAACAATTCATGTCTCTCTTCTCTCCTTTTGGTTCTTCCTATTCAAAATTCACCAACTCAAGGCTAGACCTCAAAGCTGGTGAATGGGAGGTAGTGTTATAGTTCAGGACCTATATGCTGCATTTTCACTTTTCTTTCATCCAATGTACTTAACATATTTTCACTTTTGCAATCACGTGACCAAGTCACATGACTTCACCCCTTTAGATCACGTGACATTCTGCTCTCCTTCATCATGTGATCTCTGCACATGACCATGAGAACATATGTGACTAGAGTCCAGACTCTTGTCTTATCTATGATGTCATGCCTCATGGATACCATGCTTTCACCTCATGTCTCTTATCTTCTCTTTTCTCACACTGGCCCTCAATACCTTAGGACTCAAACAACCTACCCTAAACTCCCATAATCTCTATATAAACCATACCTCGTAGTCATCTATTCCTCAGTCCTATTCATTTGTATTACTCTCCCTTGGGGGCCTAGTACCTTTTGAATACCACTCCTCTTACTCTGCATTTGCTGTCTCATTTTTGTTAACAGATGCTACTTTTGTTCATCGTTCATGCCAACATATTCAATCTTATCCTTGTCATCTCTGTGTATGTCAACAATACCCAATATCAACTCCTTGTTACTATATCACTTGTACAACCTATCGTCTATTGATTGTAACTCGCTCTAGGTCTCTATCCGGTTTCAGAAGGCTTCTACTTCTCTAAGATTGAGAAGTGGTGTCTGGTATTGGAACTAGATGGGGACTACCAGTTTCATCACCTTGATGTTGGGTAATACTTCCACCGCCATGTACAGACTGTGCTGAGTCAGAAGTAATGGTAGGGATGGGGGTGGATGAAACATGAAGTGCTCCCAATGAATGTCCCAGATCTCCAGATTGTCTTCATCAATCATTATCCAATCACTCTCTTCATTCCTGTTGATGACATTGACACCTAGAAAGGTGTTCTCCATCCAGAGGTAATCCATGTCCTCTGGATGATGTGGAACTATGTACTCCTCTCTCTCCAAGTCCAGAATGTCCACTCCCAGAAGAGCCATCATGTTGTCGACTCTGATTGCTTTGACTGGCTTTGGTTGAAGTACTGGAAGAGATCCTTCAACCATAGCTTGATCCATGGGACTCAGCAGATGATCGCTGCGAAGCATGGGAGGTAGGTCGAGACGAGGAATTATGTACTCCCCGTTGATGACTTATTGGACTTTCTCAGGTTCGAGTTGAAAGTGTTCCCTGAGTGGAAGAGGAGAAAGACAGGGAGGAAGGACAAGGTTGGGTGACTGATAGAGTAGAGAGTTCATTGATAAGCAAGTCAATAAATGAAGGAGCAGGATTGGGAAAATGAGGTGGGCTGTTGTTTAGAGTGGATGAGGGCATTCTTGTGAGTCTATATGGAGCTCCTTAAAGTGGAATGGAGTATGGTGGTAGAAATTGGAAGAAGAAGGTGAAGGCGAAGAAAGAACTCTAAAAATTATGAAAGGATTCCTTTGATGATCCCTTAGTTTCTGAGATGAAGTTCTCAGGTAATCATTCTCACTGTGACAATGGAATTCTCCTTGCTCAATTGCACCATTGCAAATGAGACAAGGAATTTCGAAAGGAACTCCTGGTGAAATCAATCAAATATTGGTTATAGGACAAGGATTGGTCTCAGATGTAATCCTGGGAGGAGTTCTAGGTCATCAGGGTGGAAAAGGAGTTGGTGGATGATTAGGACGATAATAACCAGAACAAGGATGTGGCTGGGATTCAGGATTGGATGTGTGAGGTGGTGTGGGTCTCCTCTCAGTACTTACATTGACAGTGTGGTTCCTGAATGTAAGGTTGAGAAGGTAGTAGTCAATTTCTGATGTAAGCTCAAAAACAATGTGAAAAGTTTCCAGCATGGAGAAGAACATCAGAATGCCACCTGGGAATGTGAAGATTACTGCATCATTTATGTTGACAATGGTGGTACCAACTCTGATCACCTGATAAATGAATAGAAAGGTGACCAGGACTTTTTGAATCATGGTCATGGATCAATATTCACCATGTGAGATGGTGGGAGGCATCATGATATCAAAAGATGAACTCCACTTGTCTAGGTGGGGCTCATAACCTTTCGAAGTACAAGTAGTACCTTGAAGTGTTATGCAAAGGATAGAGGAGTAAAAGATAGTCTCAAGTGGGAACACTCACTTGGGATAGGTGAAACGTTGGTAGAACCAATTGTCTTGCTTTAGAGAGCAGATAGAATGAATCAGAAGATAACTCATTAAGATAAGATGAGCTGTAAAGGCTCTCTTTAAATATGTACAGAGATGTTTGTATCTATATACAATCATAGAATGTTCTAAAGCATTCTAGTGAATAGCAGATAATGCTCTTATCTATGATAAAAATACTATCCAATGGAAATAAAGACTCATACAATGAGTAAGGATGATGCGATAAGATCACATCATTATGACCAATATGAATAGTGTAAGCGTCTCATGTGATAAATAAGATCACATGGTAAGATTAAATAATCTATGGGCAAGTCTAGACTGATTAGTAACATTATTGTTGCATAAGCTTTAGCTATGTGTCAGTCTAGTTTAACCAAATCATAGTGATAAGGTTAAATCTCAACAGTAGGAATTATGCTGCAACCTATAAATGACATGAAGACAAAGTAGGAAAGGCTAACTATATTATTGTTTTATTTTTCTTGCCATTTCTGCATCTGTCATATACTTGCATAGCATCTACTACTTTGCTACTGTGCCAACTGTGTCAAGTGTCAGGATATGAACCTTGTGGAACAGTTGTGCCAGCTGCTGCTGAAGGGATTGAGGGCCCAAATAGATAGTACACTGAGATTGAATTTTCGTGAGAGTAAAGAAATACAAACACAAATATAGGATGTTGCCCTCTTTCCCTCCAGCACAAGGATGGGAAGGAGCCTGACCTTTACTACGATTAGGTGTGTACTATATGTATCATGCGAATGACCTAACCTACACTAACTGCGTCCGTGCCAATGTCCAGATTTGGTAAGTCGCGGCTCGGCTATTCGCATCAGGCTTGTGCGCCTCTCAGAGGTCGACTTTGATCGCCTCTGGCGTCGTCGTGCCCGCGTCTTGCGCCTTGGGACTGCTCCACCACCTTGGCTGGTCCATATACGATACGTACGGTGTGTCCGATCGGTCCGATTCGGTCTCGACGCGCTTTCTCGACTTGGTGAGTCGTTTTGACATGCTGACCACTCTAGGTCGCGGTTTCGGCCGTCCTCGTCGACGCGGTGGGTTCGGCTCGTCTGGTGGTTCTTGGGACGACTTTTGGGTGCTCTGGATGGCTCTGGTACGTGTTCCGTTTCGGTTTCGCACCGC
Organism: Boletus hoseneyae; assembly: GCA_038093175.1. NCBI lineage: Eukaryota > Fungi > Basidiomycota > Agaricomycetes > Boletales > Boletaceae > Boletus > Boletus hoseneyae. Next base: position 14,699 of record JBBPRT010000063.1, read on the forward strand.
CCATGCTGATCGGCTCTGGATCCAGCTAGCAGCCTCGTTTCGACTCGTTTCGAGTCGCAGCGCGTGCCACACGTTGTGCCACCCATCCGGCAACCTCTCCTATTCGTCTCGACTCCATTCGCGCAGATCCAGCTCCAGCCGTCGCCCTCGACAACTCTCAACTCGCCCTGTACCTCCTGGTGGCCCCCTGGACCTGTACGCCTTCGCGTCGACGCTGGGCGCGTCCTCCTGGCGTGTGGGACGTCTGTGAATGCTATGTGACTCATCCGCATCGTTTGCGCGCGATCCGTCACCCTCTATAGCTCCCGACTCGACCCCTCAGCCCTGGTCGTCCTCTGGGCCTATAGCTCGACCTGGCGGCTTCGCGCCATCGCCGTCGTCGTTACCATCGCATTTGGAGCGTCCTGGTATGCTATGGGGTCCATCTGGTACGTCCGGTTTGCATTCCAGTGCGATCTCGTTTGCTAACTCGAATATGTCGCCTTTAGCACCTCCTACCCCTGCAACTCGATGTTGCGCACTCGCATCAGCCTCGTGCGGGTTCCTGTCGCGTGTGGGGCCGTCCTGGACACTGTGGGATGCGTCTATGACGCTTTGGTAAACCCCTTCGTCCGCGTTTCGCGCTGACTTGGCCCTTTTGCCCAGATGGCCCCTCTAGGTCACTATTTCGACGTGGCATGTTCGCGTCGTCGCTGGCATCGTCGCCATCGGATCTTGAATATCCCTGAACGCTGTGGGTACCGTCTGGACCGTCTGGACCGTTCACGTCCGCTCCCGGTTCGTCCTGGTCGCCTGGACCGTTCACGTCCGCTCCCGGTTCGTCCTGGTCGCCTGGACCCGCTCCTGGTGAGTCACCCTGCTGTGGTCGTTCTGACCTTTCGTGCGCCCGTACTGACGTGTTCTCTAGCTTCTTAGGCCTAATCCTTTGGTCCTTGACACACTGGGATCCTGCCGGCGCATCCGCTTCGGCCTGGGTAAGTCCGTCATTGTGTTTCGCGGATCTGACCCACTCGACGCTTAGGGGCTTGTCCTCTCGCGGTGCGTCTCCGTCAGGTGGCTTTGGTGGTACGGGTAACCTTGGTGGTGCTCTCGGTACGTCGTCGTTGCCCGTCGAGGTGTGCTGATCGTTTTCGTCGACAGCATTTGTCGACAGATGGATGCACGCAATCGTGCTCCATCTATCCACCTCGACCGACTCGTACCGGCCGCTCTCCACCTCCATCCCAATGCTGTGGGAACTCCCCACGACCTCATCGTCGCCCGTTGCGTCCGCTTATCCACTCGTGACACATCCGTTTCGTTTAGCAACGCTGGTCTCGCCTCCAGGCTCGACCTCGACATCTTCGGATCAGCCTGCCACGTTCTGTGCCTCATCTAGGGGCTCCCCAGGCTCCTCTGGTTGTCGGTTTCCATCGCCGACTCCTCCCGTGGCCTCAGCATAAATCCCTGGACGCATTTGGCACCCTCGACTCCACTCGAATAGCCATCAATGCATTGCTAATCTGCACGCAGACGCTGTTGCAGCGGTCGGGTTCTGGATCGGATATCTCGGCTGTCTCCAATCCTCGCTTGGACGAAAGGAAAACTGATGACCGAGTGCTCTCTTCAAGCTGCGTATCGCACCCCATCTCTAAAGGTAGCATGGCGACATCTTGTTGGGGCCTCGTGTCAGATGTTGTGAGGCCGTCCGAGCGGGGGAATATGAATGCTCGCAGGAGACGATGGTCCTCTACCGGCCATGTGTATTCTTCATCCAGCTTGGCTTATAACTCCAATGTACTTCAATGCCAATCCGTAGAACACCTGGCAAAAACCCTCCTTTATCTGTCACATCCACCTGGTAGTTGTGCTCGAACTTCTTGTCCGACATCGTGAATGCGTCAATCAATCTTCTGTCGCTCGATGAACGCACCGTCCATCCCGTCTTCACCATAGACGAACTGAATGAGATCACCGAGAGAATTACGCACGGTACCGTCGTAGCAAACTATGATGTCCTCCAGTGCCTTGACAAGACGACGCTGGATTTAACCAGTCTCGGCACTCTGCGAATGGTATATGGCGTCCTTCCACACTCTGCTGCCCTACACAAACTGACATCTGTGAGATGTTGGTGTAAGAACCCTTCGAACCAGCGGTGACCGTTTGCTTGACGTCGTTGTCCTCATTTAGGTTCTTTTGCGCATACTGACCAAAGTTGTCGCAAGCACGATTCAGTTCTCGCTTAACCTTGCTCTCAAACGATTCTCGAATGGTCATCCCCAGCATGGGCTTCTTCCCCCGGTACGTTGGGTGATGTAACTCATGACCTTGGGCCCAGCGATTGTATCACCAATCCCGATGCTGAAACCGTTGTGGAATAGCCAGAAGTTGACAACCATTCGAGTCCCTGTGAAGACTGATCGTGTGGCTTCCGGTCCCTTCTCACGGAAGACGACATGGATTAGACCCCCTTGCGTCGCTCCGACGGTCTTTGTTCACGATGCCGAACAGGATTTCACCAATGTCAATCATCATGCCATCATCAAAGACAGGATTTGACGACTTCGGATCAGGTGCGCGATGAATGTTGATACCCCAGGGAATAACCATACTCAGGATTTGCTTTCCTGTCCAAAGAGGCTTTGGCTTGATGATCGCAGGAGTTGGGACGTTGTCATCCCAATCAGGGACCCAGAGAAGGGTGTTTTGGACGTGATTCCAGTCCAAGAATGTATTTCGCAGAGTAAAATTCCGAATACCGCACAGCGTGTCCTGCACAATACCCATGATGGGCTTATTCGCTTTCGGGGATATAATCTACAAAAACCTCATACCGTCATCAAGTTACTGACCTGGTGTGGAACCCATGCAATCTGGCTCAACTCGGCTCGGGTTTCTCAGGCTCCAGACTAGAGTACCATTAGTTTTGCGCACTGCTATAAGGACAGGTCAGCGCTTATGGGACTTGTGGATTGACGCATCTGGTAATAGTTTGCTCGCTGTTATGTGGCTCGAAGTGCAGAGAGAGAAAGCAGCTAGCTAGGTGTGGGCGAAGGCGCAAAGCGCCTCCCGTCGCGATCTGTGAGAACCTGGGAGGAACCAGAGTATCAGCTGTGTAGGTGGGCTAGGAGAGGCCTCGCCCACAGCTGGTCGTGGCCCTCGTAGGCCAACAGTTCATGAGAAAGCAACAGCGAGGGTTCGGCGAGGGGATTCTTTCGAGGCCACCTCGAGCCATAGGGTGTGGTGGATGGGCGAAAAATAAAGGAAAAGGTCGATGCACGGCTGGTAGGCTGGCAGATGAGAGTGCGAAAAGGAAATAAGTGCCGAGACACACCCACTTGAGCGAAGACAAAATTCTATTCCAGGTTACTCGCATACTCGTATAGAATAAACACTATTATGTCAGAGTTGCAGAAACAATCGCGGGTTGCTCTTCTCCTGCATGTCACAAAACCAAAGGAAGACCTCCAGGCAATTGTGGTATTTGCCTTGCTCTCGTTGCTCTTTTTTTGCCCAATCAGTGAATGCGCTGCAACTGGACAGTGATTCCGTCACATCAAGGTCCCGCCTCATCCTATCCCTCAAATCCAGATCTTTCCAGATGCAGAATACGGACCTGAAAATGAATGATCCGAACAAGCAGCCCCTGCCGTACGGTACCCCAGCGTGACACGATGGGGCCTCGCCGTTCCTTTTCCTGTCCTGTGGCATGCCGCATGAAAAGCAATAAGCGAAGCGTTCAAATACGAACTCGCGTTTGAACGCATGGTACTCTCCACCATTGTCAGTGAAGTAAGGGCAACCAGGAAAGTGGTCCGGCACGACCTCTGCCTTTGCCACGAAGTGGTAAGCGCATTTGCCTCTCAATACCGGCATATATCTATCGAGGCTCTTGGTGCGACCCAATCGGGCTCCGTTCGCTGCGAGTGATGTTGCAGCTCTCAGCAATGGCCCACCCAAGTTTGGAAGAGAAGCACTGCGAGCAGGGCCCCCTTGAGCCTGGGACGAAGCCTTGAGGGTAAGGGGCTCTTGCTGGGATAGTACCTGCGGATAGACAGGTACGGTTCGTTAGCTGACGCAGGACATGGTAGCTGGGGTTGAAGTGTGTTACCAAGGTCGCCGTGCGAGCTATAAAGCTATTGCCATTCCTCTGGTTTACGGCACCCTCAAGCACATGCGTCTCCGGCAGCTTCTTGTTGGACCGCTCCGCGAAAATGGGGATTCTGGGCGCTGGACTATTATTTTCATTTTGTGTGTGTTGCAAATTCGGAAGCATATACTCCTGTGAATTTCAAGGTTGGTGACGGTCAGGGAATTGGACTAGCTGGCGACCTTACCTGATGGTCTGCATATGAGGGCTCTACGAGGTTATATGTTCGCAGCTTGTGGCTGTGTCTATTTGGATTCTGGGCAGCTCGCGTTGCGAACTGATGCATGGGCCTGCTTGGCTCGCAAACATCACACAGGAGTTGGCCAGGTATCTCGGTGCACGTCTTGGGAAACTCCTCGTCATCAAGGTGGCGCATCAACTGATAGACCTTGCACACTTTTCTGTGCACCACCTCGCTTAGCTCCCTCGGCAACTGGTCTTTTCGTGAGGTCTTTGCAGAGGAAGTAACTGGCCCTCGAGTTACAAAGAAGGCGTGGGATGGCGTGCCATCCCTTCCTGCACGACCAAGCATCTGTACGGTGGTGGGTGGTATCATCCTCTGGTGAGTCTGGCTGAGCTATGCTCGCCGTTTCCGTTTCGTGAGCCTCAGGGCTCTCCGTCTGACTTATTTCGTCGACGTTCGCGACTCCACTGGCATTGTGGTCGCTACAGGACTTCTCGGGCTGCACGTACATGTGGTCGACGTCCTCGTCACCACTGGTGCTATGGCTATCTGTTGCGATGGGTTCGTGGCTGCGTGCACCCTCGGCACCAGCTCCCTGTCCATCCGCTTCCTCGCCAGCCTCCTCGCCCACTTCGCCTGTCATCTCGACGACTTCGTCGTCATCTATACCTGTCATCTCGGGTTCCTGGGGCACGACCTGTGTGTTAGTTAGTTTTTACTCAGTAGGGATGTATTACTCAATGAATCATCTGGGCGGTTTGAGGCACGCTGCAAGAAGTACTGAAGCGTGCCATTCTTATCGCAACGCCGTGCTTTTCTATGACCCGCAGGGTGAGATCGGCGACGCTTGATTTGAATGATAATTGGTGAGTTGTCACATCAGGATAGTAGGACTCGGAGTCGCACGAACCGAACGCTACATATTGGGAGCGTCCTGGTATGCTATGGGGTCCATCTGGTACGTCCGGTTTGCATTCCAGTGCGATCTCGTTTACTAACTCGAATATGTCGCCTTTAGCACCTCCTACCCCTGCAACTCGATGTTGCGCACTCGCATCAGCCTCGTGCGGGTTCCTGTCGCGTGTGGGGCCGTCCTGGACACTGTAGGATGCGTCTATGACGCTTTGGTAAACCCCTTCGTCCGCGTTTCGCGCTGACTTGGCCCTTTTGCCCAGATGACCCCTCTAGGTCACTATTTCGACGTGGCATGTTCGCGTCGTCGCTGGCATCGTCGCCATCGGACCGGGAACATCCCTGAACGCTGTGGGTACCGTCTGGACCGTTCACGTCCACTCCCGGTTCGTCCTGGTCGCCTGGACCCACTATTGGTGAGTCACCCTGCTGTGGTCGTTCTGGGTATACCTTACAGCACAAAAGCTACGTAGATGTATCATCGTCTCTTGGACAATGACGTTCTGCTACCTCTCAAACTTTGTCTTGACGGAAGGGATATCACTCGGACAAGCATCCATACTAGTAGCAATTTGTAGTCGATCCTGTAAGCTATCTACTAGTAGGAGTCCAACCAACTGTTCGCAGGTAAAAGGAATTCGAAAACTAAAGCACTATAATAGGAATGGGAGATTGGGATTCGTACGCATGAAATGATGTAAGCTCTGATAAGCAAAGTCAACCTGTTCTGCGGAAAGCCCAGGAATCCTCTTACGCAGAATTTGCTGAAAGAAAATTTCAATTTTCGCCTGTTTCTCAAGGATGGCATCCCGCCGATTGGTTGTGAAGCGCTCCGCCGAGAAGCGCTGATTTCCCAGCACATCCGCCCACAAGTAGACGTGAGTCTTTAGGTTTATTAGAAATTTACTGGTCAGGGGTACAATGCATCACGTACCGCAGCAAGAATCCAGGTCGTCGAATGAAAAGTTGCGGCGGTGAGCGAACCCCACTCCTCCCTCTGGGTAGTCGGATTTACATACAACTGTTGGATGGATAGATAGCCTGGGGATCCGACCCCAGAGTGAATAGTGTCTATAAGATACATCAACGAATGACGATCGAACCAACACAGCTACGAGGTCGCTAGTTATTAATAATCTCGGTTTGATGCACTGCTTGGCGGCGTACCGTCGTCACTCCATCTTCATTTGGGCGAAAGTCATGCCACAGATTGTATCCTGTTCGGGGGTTCCAGGTGACAAGGCCATTGACGTAATCAAGTTGCTGCGGTGTCACAGGCCTGCAGCAAGGAATCACTCCTGGATGTGGCCAGGGTGCGAACTGTGCGACGTTGGAGGGAAGCATCAGGTAGCGAACCGTTTCCAGGGTGCGCATGTAGAAGACATCTTGTGCTGCGGTTATCTAGGGAACAAGCTTTCGTAAACTTATGGAGTATGACCGACAGATGTACTTACCGCCTTCTTGAGCAACCCCATGAATCCTGGGTTGTTAAGAGCGGTAGTATACCACTCGTCTCCGACTAGTATGAGAACTATAAGAGTGTTAGCAATGAGGAAGAATTGAAGTGTGAATTCAAAACCACTTACCGCTTTCCACGCTCCAGGTGGGGTCAACAGCAACGAAAGATTCAATGGCTTGGTCAATTAGCGTGAGGGCGAGGGCTTGCAGGAGCGGACGAGCGTTAGTGGTGCCATGCCAGGAATATAGACCGATATATGCCTGACTAGCAACCCGATGCCAACGTGGGGCGCGATCCCTAAGGATATCGAATAGGGGACCTGCAGGTTAGTAATGTTAGTGTTAGCAGGCGCACGAAATGATTCGGGGACTTACCGCCATAATCGTTGACCAACATGTTCTGTCCGTCGACTACTAAAGCATGGGGGGGGTGTGAGAGAGCATTACCCAAGTCTGCGACAACATTAATTGAAGGACGACAGGTAAAAGGAGGCGATTTACCCTCCCAGAACCCATTCAAGTCTCCCAAGTCTGGATTCAGCTCGGAGTTAGGGGAGATGAGGATACCGGGCATCTGAATTTGAAGGTCGATGAGTGAGGCAACATTGCAGTCCAACTCACTGTGTTATTATATTGATCACTGAAAGAAAATAGTGGCGGCACCCATATGGGTATGACACTATCTTACATACTTCTATGTATCAATTGAATAGTATCGGCGAGGGTTGAGTGGCACATGGTCGAGGGGTTATTACGCTTGACTCACCGTGAAATAAAGGGAGGGAGTGGATATGGACAGACGGCGACTCTGCCTTTTGCTCGAAGAGGGTATCAATTCAAATCAGAAGGTGAGGTGGTGCAGCTACCTTCCATAAGGGCGAAGTGGCAAAGAACTGGGGTCGACTCAAAAGGTAACATGAGCAAATTCTCGATAGCTGTGGCCACGTGTTGGTCTGTTCGGGTGTTGGCATGAAATAAACTTAAGGGGAGAGGGAATGCATATAGACAGACGGCGATTCTGCCTGTTGCTCAAAGTGGGTATCAATTCAAATCAGAAGGCATCGCGTAGCTACCTTCCATAAGGGGTGGATGCAAAGAACTGGGTGTCGACCCAAATGCGTCAATTGTCAATCGGCACCGCAGTAATCAAGCTCGGGTATGGTCCAAAGCCTGGACAATCGTAATATGGTGGCTGTTCAACCGCACACCACTTGCCAAACTCCGACACTTCCCCTCAAACATAATTGAAACGAAATCTATGAAGAAATCTAAATAATTGCAATGGTATGAATTGTGGGTCTGTATGCATGTCCTGGACCGTAGATGCCATGGGGAGGTCGCGAGGTGCAAAGCGCGCTCAAACGGTTGCCTTATATGGTAGTCGTGCTAACTCCTCTAGCATCCACTGGCAGCCAGTTTAGAGCGGTGGTGTCCCACTGGAATCTGAGTCAAACAACATCGCCGCCTGCTGTGGTGTTCTATACTACTTTCGGCGACGGACAAAAAATGACTGCATCTGCTTTTGGTAATGCGGAGGTTGTAAAAATGTATACTGTGACTTAGAGCAACTTGTTTCCAAGCCCTCACTTTCTCCCGCAACAGTGTCAAGTTCATAACTGAGGTTTGTGATTCTGTGGATTGTGCTTATCATAATGCTCCATGGCACTGAGTCAGGTAGACTGCTATGCACTCAAGCCCCCACCTCTTCATCGTCGAGTCACCGCCGGCTCCTCCTCCCCCCGGTTTTTTTCCAGAAGATGTGTCTTTGTACAAAGGACCACCCTTTCTGCGCTCCAAAAATGTAAATAGGGGATCGACTGTGGCTTCTCCTGGTGCCATTTACGGCCCCACTGAATGCGCAGCGGTGGAACTGATGACAGCTCGTGAGCATAGTATCTTGCGTGCCTGTGCTCCGGTATGAAATTTATTCAGAGTATGTGTGGATAGATTAATATTAACTGCTGTGCAATCCGCAGATATCGCCATCCAATCTGTCTGAGACAGACGAAACCAAACTTCTCTTGTGGCGCCTCGCACTGGCCAGAAAGCGGAAGATTGTAGCCCAGCTTGCTGATATTCAGCTTGACTGCGAAGAGTTAGAAGGAGACGTGGTGGATGGACTTGGGCGAGAGATTGCCAAGAAGGCACTCAGCGAAATCTATAATCTTGGTGATACGCATAGTGCGAAAGGCAGACTCATGTTGTCTGTTTCCAGCATCACCTACAAGAGTGTCGAGAAATTGTCTCCCTGAGCAGTAAGCCCTGCCAACCGACCCCCCATCCTGGACTCTCATTGGGGTTACCAGACATCTTCTAATCTTCAGTACCGTTGAGCTTGCTGCTTCCTTCAGTGCTTCGTATTTGTTCTCTTGGCATCGACCCCTCATGCGCTTCCTATTGTTGTACATTCTCCTTCCCCGGCTTGTACTTTTATATGTTGTCGCTAATATATGTATGTTCGTTCTCATTTTACTTGGCAACGTTATCACATAGAGACTCGGAAGAGACAGATCATTGGGTCTTTTGAGCACTGCGATATATTCTTGACAACATATGCATTTTCGGTCAAACCGCATTCTCCGAGTCGAACGGTGTGAGCACGGTAGAAACTAACAGACTTATATAGATAAGACGCTTGCTGAGGCAGATTTTGATTTCAGGTCGCTATATGACTGGGGTCATCGAGTGACAAGCGAAGAGTCAACAGACAGGGTAAGTCTCCTGGAACTGACCGGGAATCTGGGTATACAGGCTTGTACTTCGAGAACACACGGGAGGTAGCCAGCAGGACTTTGATCGTGCTAGCGCTTCTCTATATTCACTAGGCTGAAGCCGACACCAATCAGATGGGAGTCCTCTTATCCAATGGTTAGGATAACCATCTATTTGATAAGCATGCGCTGGCTGTTGTCGACATGGTGTTGCAAAGCAACAATCAAAGAGGAGGAACAACAAGTCGTGGTTTGTGCCCCTTCTTTGCAGTGCATATACATCATTGTTCCTATTGATATAGGACCAGTGACCAGGCTCGATCGCCTCTTGTTTTCGGTGCTTGACCCCTGTGCCGCCTTTGCAAAGACTCGGCTCTCGTCAGCGCACCATGTCGCGATGCGTGGGATAAGCTTATGAAAAATGGTTTTGTGCTCCAAGAATCGCTCTGCCGCTCTTTGGAAGTTCTTCTGTCTCTCCTTTCATATTCCCCTTAACGCCTTCGGGTCAGGTCGTAATTCGATGAAAGGGAGCTTCCACTGCATTTGGAAGGCATTTTGTTTTTTAGCCTTCACTATATGTGGCCACCCGGAGGTAGGGGGTGGTTTGGCGATCATACGTACGGAACTTGGCTAAGCTGAAGTGACAGATCTAGGTTCAGGGTGCATTTTCCATTCATATAAATTGGAATGTGGATTCTCTTGGGAGGTGCATTCTCCGAATGCCTAACCATTCCCTCACTGTGTCTGACACCATACCCAACCACCCGCCTGATGCTGCTTCGCATGCGTGCCGTGCTTGTGGCTTGCAATTTGAATCTGCCCGCACTCTGTGTCTCCACCGCTCGTCAAGGCATAGTACTCTCTCGTTCCGCTCTGGTTCCAAGGATTATGTCGTGGCGCCCGACGAGAATGGGTACGCCTGCCCAGTTGACAACTGCTCCCAGCCATACCGAACCAGGGACGGCCTATATCGACACCTTCGGAAGCAACATGCAGTAAAGTTTTCGAACGATGCTGCTCGCGCACCAAACTCATCCGCCCAATCTGGTGAGGCAAGGCTGCAAGGTACATCTATTCCTATCAGAGTTCTGTAGACGACGACTCTAACATTGGAGGAAAAGGGACCGCAGTTGATCAGCCTTTCACAGCACCGCATAGAGAGCCAGCACCTTGCCACTCTGCAGACAACATTTCTGGCGAGCGGCGCCATGGCCCGGGTGAGTAGCTTTGTTTTATTTTCAATTTTTTTTACCAAGTCGATTTTTACCCAGCGCTGGTGCTCGAAATGCAAGGCTTGTCAGATGGGCACCGAGCAGTAGGTCCGCCAGGGTTCGGTTCTGACACACTAGCAGGCGGTGAGCGATACCTGCTTTCAGTACATGGGGTAGTATGTCTGATGCACAATTACTTAGGTACGGTTCGAATCCATAATGGAGATGTTGGCCAAGTGGCTTGTGCAGACAGACAGGCAGTCGCAGGTGAGCTGTCGTGAATGTGTGGTTTAAACTTCATTGTTACTCAACGCTTAAAAATTATTTAGGGAATGGTGGAGATTGCAGTGAATACCTTGGTGTGATTCTGGTTCCAGGAAGGCGATATCTTGAAGCCTCTCCGGCATTGGATAACCTCGGACTCTGGCTGCACACCGGGCTGCAGGTGTTGATATGTCGCAGATGCAATGTGGCACTTTCGTCGAACATGGCGGTGGGGCATTTGAAAAAACGACATGCCTTGTCTGTCCAAGATGCACAAAAACAGGAGCTGGAGAATCTATGCGTGCAGCACAGGGTGTATCGGAACCCGCATGAAGTCCATTTACCGAGGGCAGGAGGTCCGCCAGTCGAAGGTATCGCACCGCCTGTTGCAGGCCTGTCTTGTGCTGCTGCTGGTAACTGCAGATATAGCGTTTGCGATCTCCAAGCAATGATCAGACACGGAAGGGAGAAACATGAGGGGGGTACTCTGATGACGACGAAGTATCGAGCGTCGAAGGTTCAAGTGCTCTTCCTGGGTGTTGGCCATGTTTACTTCGAGGTCGATCCGGAGTTGACCCCCTTTTCTGACGTCGATGGTCGAGATTATTTACGTGCGGTTTTCCTGCCAGATGCGGGTTTCGACGAGGTCGTGTCTGCAGATAACTCGCGCGATCGCCCCCCGTTGCTGAACGTCACGCGTTGGGACGAATTCATGCCAGAGATTCGGGAGAATGTGGATCAGCGCCGTGCTGCGCGCTCTTTGAAAGGGAAACACGCAGTGGATGAGCATCAGGGGATGTTCGATGTTTTGCAAAGGACTGTGCTCAGTCACCACGAAACAACAAGAAAGGAACTCGAACATTCAGCCAATCCATTTCTGCTGAGGAAGGTATTATTGAATGGCCCAGACTTTCACGCAGAGCAGTAAGTCACTTTGCAGCGGCCAGGCGTGAATATGGAAAAGAATTGATGGATCCGTTTTCCAACACCCAGGTCGAAGTGGTACTTCACGATGCTGTCCGAGGACCACAACAATTACACCAGGCTTTTCTTGCAAATGGTTAGGGCGATGGCACGGGCAAGACAGGGTCATCCCTGCATGTTAACATTTGACTACACCGACCATCAGGCAGTGCAGCTCGACTCGCTCATCGAGTGTTTGAAGGGAGCCACGGAACGACTGGAAGACGTTCAGCCAACAGCGGTGCGGCGCGCTTATCAGGCTTTCTGTTGGAGTCTTGTCTACAACCCCAGTCCCGAGACCCGTTTGCGATGGGCAGATCCAATCGAGCGCTTCATTTGGTTGTCAGCGCTGGGTGAAGACGGTACCTTTATGGAGGCCAGCAACCTAACACCGTTACTGGCAAAATTGAAGTATTTTTGCCGGCTTACTACGCTTCATGAAGCGCTGGTTCAGAAGAGCGGGGAGGGGTCAAGAGAGGGTATCATCGAGTGAGTAAGCATTCCTTTGTTCAGGGTTTCCCTTTTTTTTTTTTCTGCGAAGACGTTTCTCATGCCTCTGATCCAGACAAATTGGCCATCACCACGCGCTTGCGCTCCGCTTAGATAGAGTATCAACTTTCAACATGATATCGGAACTTCAGCAATTTGCCACAGCGCTCGCGCTCTCGCAGACGAAAGATCCAAAGGTTTTCGTGGACCCAGATTTCAGATGGATTAAAATCAAAACAGAAACATTATATTTGGATGCTCTCAGGGGAGGGATACAGGAGCTGATAAATCAAATCAAAGCTACTTTTGCTGTGCTCAGTGGGGATCTGACTTGGCCAGGGCCCCTGCCAACGTCTCATGTCGAGGATGATATAGAAAATATGAAGAGGGGCTACTGCTTCCTGGAAGAGTCGCCATACCTGGAAGCGAGGTACTCGTTCTTCTTTGCAGCGGTGGAAAGATGCAAACTTGGCATGTTTGTCAGGCCGCAGGAATGGACATGGGACATGGCCGCTATTCGGTCTTTTTTGGACCGTGCAGACGAAGTGTGGGGGCATGTCATTCACCTCCTTTATGTCTGTCTGCACCTTTCGACGAGGGCCACACAGTTGTTGCAGTATCAATTTCGCAATACAGACAGGCCGCGAAACCTCGTCTTCCAGGGCACCGAGGGCATATCGATAACCAGGTACAGCAAGACCACGAATGCGAAGGGTGCAGACGCCTGTATTCCAGCTTTTCTGTCCACACCGCTCCGCGAGATCCTCCTCGTCCTACTCGGTAGTGGATTCCGAGAAGCCCAGGCAATTCTCGCAGGAATCGTATATGGGCAAGACGCTCGTTGGCTGTATAGGACGTATGTAATTCAGTGTCTTCAGTGATGTCCCGTCTGAGATAGCTGACTGCCTATCTTTAGTTATCTTTGCGTCGAAAGGGGGGCAAGGATCACCCCGGAAAACTTTTACGAAATCTTGAGGAAGCGAAATGAGAAATTCTTCGGATGCGCATGGGGTGCCAGAGATTTCCGACAAGGTATGATAACCTTGGGCCGCGAGTTCATCTCGCCGAATGAGGAATTCCCGTGCGCGGATGAAGTCCTCGCGGAGGCGGCCAACCACACCACCGAAATAGACGTAACCCACTATGCAGGCGTTCACGGAGCACTCCCTCGACTTTCTAACAACACACTCTGCCAGCAGCGCTGGCTGTCTGAAGAGTGGTCCAGTCTTCTAGGGCTGGGACCCCACCCTCCCCCGGATCCAGTTCGTGTCATTCGAAAGGCGCTCAAAGGAAGGCGAACTCTGGACAAGGCAGATCTGTCAGCCGAGTTGGCCGAAATCGTCTCGAAAGCGGTTGCGGACGCGGTCGTGGGCACATTTGAATCACTGGGGCTAGCGACCGACCTGCTGAAGAAAGCTGTAGAACCACAAACGCTCCCCAGCGCAAAGCCTGCCCCACTGCCTCCTGTGTCAGTGCGAGACACGGACACCATGATGGCAGACCTTCCTCTGAATGATGAACTGGACGAGATGCCCGGAGAATCAGGTATCCATCCCCCTTTTTCACCACCAGGTAATTTACTGGAGGAGGAGACGCGGGAATGCATCAGAGTAAGCCACGTTACCCGAGGCTCAACAGCCTCTGTGATACAGGGTCCGTCAAGCCCTGTACATTCTTTCGAAACCATCCCACCGCAGCTTGGTCGTACAAACTCGTTGCTTAGTACAGCTATGCTGGAATCAAGGTCAGAGGCGTTGTGCCTTTCGAGCAAAAGAGGAAGAGAGGCGGCCATAGACTTTGTCACCCTGCCAGGGCGCTCTAGGCCCTTGAAGAGGTTGCGACACCATATGGAAAGCCGGATGCAAGGCGACATCAAGCAGCGTCAGCCTTTGGGGCTCCAGGACACCATCCATAATGAATACTTGAAGTCTGATTCTGTGAACGGACCCTCCGCGTACCCTCTTACACCCATGGACAACTCCAGGGAGGAGGATCATCACGAGGACTCACCTTCGGACCTAAACTCAGACACAGATGCAAATGCGGATGCAGGTGCAGACGCGGATACAACCACGGACGAATGCTTTGACAGTGAGGTCGAGACGGACCTAGGCAAACTCTGCTCAACTGATACTTCACTTGCTGCTGAGGAGCCTTTGTACACCCGCAATGTTCTCAGCACATACCCAGAGAATGAAGGAACTCTACGATCCAACATTCGAGGTGCCATGCAGCATATTACTGGGGTTTCAGGAACCCGCGAAAAGAGTGGGGCTCAGATGCTTGGAATCATTTTGGTCCTGCGAGCGCGAACTGATGCCATCATCACCATACGCACCGGAGGTGGGAAAAGTATGCTCTGGATGGTTCCACCTTTGTTGAAAGAAGACGTGAGGTTCCTCGTCGTCTGTCCATACAGGGTTCTGCTGGAAGAACAGTGCAGAAAGGCCCAGGACGCGAATATTCATGCCTTCAATTATACCCATTCCAAACGTATTCCTCCCAATGTCCAAATCCTATTCCTCCAGGTGGAGCACATAGGCAGCGAAGGATTCGACACGTGAGTGCCTCCATCAATCCATCATCATTCGTTGACAGCCGTGCTTATACTCTTTACCTCCAGCTTTCTCTGCAGTACCGACCGCCCGAAGTTCACCCATCTTTTCATCGACGAATGCCACGACATCCTAACCTGCCCGAAAGACCGTCAGTCCGCATGGCAAAAGTTCACAGAGTGGGCAGCTGCGCTGAGCATCCCCATATTCCTCCTTTCCGCTACCATTCCTCCTACATTACAAAAGAAACTCCTTCAGAAGTACAGCATGCGCATCCATGACACAGCGATTGTTCGCTCCCCCACCAATCGGCCCGAGATTGGACTTCACACAATAAACCTCGCACCACTCTCCCCTGAGTACGGTCTTTTTCAGCTTGTTGATAGCCTAGAAAGGCGGCTCACCAAAAACGAGCGCATGCTTGTCTATACCTACTCTCGTCCACAGGCAGAGCGTTTGGCAGATAGCTGGAATTGCGCCGTGTACCACAGCACCTTGCCTCTGCAGGGTAATACAAAGGACCATAACCTAGGCCGATGGGACATGGGCGAGACCAAGGTCATGGTGTGTACCTCTGCCTTTGGCTCTGGGGTCGACAGACCCAACATTCGATTCGTGGTAATTTATGACCCTGCCTTGGATTTGCTCACCACCGTACAGATGCTTGGTCGTGCAGGAAGGGATGGCACGCCATCCCACGCCTTCTTTGTAACTCGAGGGCCAGTTACTTCCTCTGCAAAGACCTCACGAAAAGACCAGTTGCCGAGGG
>JBBPRT010000064.1:0-30189 GCA_038093175.1 Boletus hoseneyae
GAGTTGAGAACACTATCCATGACAGCATTATAAAGAGCAATCTGCTGAGGATTGAGAGTAGGAAGGCCTCTATCAACCTGTTCTTGCTGCTCCTCTCTATTGTAGTTTCTTTGCTCAAAAATGAGCTGGTTTCCTCAATGACGGCCCCAGTCATTCTGTGGTCTAGGCATGGTAGGAAAGTCCTGCAAGCTTTTGCCATGTCTTTTGAGTTCTTGATCTATAAGATGCAATCCATAGTCATAGATCTGTTCTTGATTAGGCTCGATGATGTGAAAGGTGTGAGTGAGTTGATGTGCAAGATCATCGCATAGATGGTGCTTGGATGCTTCCCATAATTGATGAGGATCCACAGGAGCACAATGCACCAGAATGACAATGAACAGATGGCGCAGTTGATAGCCTGTCTTGAATATTGCAGCTTCCTCTAAACACAAAAGCCATTCTCTATCATCCTGTAAAAGACCACGTGTACGACAGGCCTCTTTGAAGTTTTCATGTAGATGACCATTGACAGTTCAAAGAGCTTCATAGGATGTAGCACCTAATTGTAGTGATAAATATGAGTTGTGTCTCATAAATATATAGCAAAGAATAATTTACCTTTGACCACAGTAAGCAGAAGGCGTAAATATAATGCTTCACCAGCAGTAACAGGAATAGTGTACATGCGTCCAATGGCCTTGTATCTTTGACGGACTGTCCAAACAGCTCGGCTCTTGTTCCAAACAAAATGCTTGGGAAAATCTTGATATAGGTGATTATGAGCACCAGCTGCAATGAGGTCAGGATCTTGATTTGCTTTGAACCATCCAAGCAGTTGAGTATCCTTGACATTATTGAGGACATTTTCAACCTCGTCTTCAGCCTGAAAAACCACAGATTGACGACCAGGAAGATGGATAGGTAGACGATAGACAGCTGGCCACTCCATATGCATGGGGAATTCGAAGATGTTATGACAAGCTTGGGTAGATGATATATATCTGCCATCAAGATAGGAATGAATTTCATTCTCACATTCAGTGAGAATAGTGGCACAATCTGGACTCTTGTAGATATACTTGTGGATATACTTGACAGCCTTGATAGATCCACAGACCTCCAAATTGATATAACAGTCAAACTGCACCAACAGTTCTCTTGGATGAGGAACTACAACCTTGTTGTCAAAAACATCCTGACGCTTCTGGATGGTTCTGCCATTGTCAGGGCAAGCATAATCAGGATATCCATCCTCCTTGATAATAGTCTGATTGGTAAAGGCCTTGGGAAAGCGCTTTTTACAGATATTATTTTCCAAACACCTTTGAGCTTTGAGGAGAGCAAGGTCCATGAAGCATGTACTTGGAAACAGTAGAGTGAAGTTGAGGGTGGATCTGGGGATCTGGGATTTGTGCAGAGATGATACCATCAATTTGCTGAACAGTGGAAATCTTGTCTTGTTGTTCCAAAAAGACCAAGAGATGCATGTGAGGAAGTCCACACTTTTGATATTTGATGGTGTACACAAATCCAGCCACTTGTCCAAAGTACCCATCACGAATCTTCTTCAGCAATGCTTGTTTGCTTGGCATGAAAGACACGTGCAACCAAGTCAGGGCTATCTACAGCCATTTGGCCTAGATGAAAATGAGTGTTTAGCTTTGTAAATGATCTTTGAATCAATACACACACCAGCAAGTAGACTTTGAGAGATTTCTGGGCAGCTTCCATTAGCAGTGATGGTAAGGAATAAGTCAGGCTTTCTGAATTCTCGACAAATGGCCAGAGAGTCTTGAAGAAGTTGCTGCATGTAGTGAGGTCCACCCCTGTGAGTGGAAGGAAGAATAACATGACCAACTTGACCTAAGTTTTGATCTTCAGCACCATCTTGTCGTACACGATCTTGTAATCCTTGATATAGGTCAGCTCTAAGTTTCTTTTGATTGTTGGCAGCCCAAGTAAGATTACACTATTCAATGGATGCCCAGCCATCATAGGTGAACTGTTGAAAGAGCCTTCCACCTTTGAAGAGATTCTGTGGTTCTATCTCCAATGAATGGATATGAAGTCGATAGGCATACCAAAGTGTTAAACAGCTGGGATCGCACAGCTGGAGTCCACAGTCAGAACTAATATTATAGATAGTATGGAGTGCACATACCTGGAGTCCACAGTCAGAACTAAAGAAGCGCTGACTGTGAAACTCCGACTATATACCTAGCTAGGATACAACAACAAATATGCGCCACCATGTGCGCATTCAGCAAAATGCGCAGAGTGCGCAACACACCTCTAACACAAAGAAGTTGTGTGACCTTCTTGGACCGATGTGCAGCATTTCCATTGCGCTGTTGCACCCCTCTTCCCCACGTGGAAAGAAAAGCACATAATGTAGTGGAAGATAGGATGGATGGAAGTTGCTGATTCGACAGAGACCACCACTTTGCAAGCGTATGATGATGTCCCAATCCACCTTCACATTTTCAGAACCATCTCCAGGAACAATTGCAGCAATCTCCTCCACAGTGGGTAGATTATATCTTCTAGGATCTGCTGCCTGTTGTAGATGAAGACGCATACGAACATCAGTATGCTTCTCAGGAGGTTTAGCCTATGTGATATTATATAAACAAATATTTTTTGCATAAAATGTGACTCCTCATCTCATAGGCTTGTTTATAAAGTGGAGCATAAGGATGGCTTCCCTGAAGAGTGGTATGAAGATTCAGCAAGATAGCATCATTAAGTTGGGGGTTGCGTTGGGCATGTCTGTTAGTCGCTTCTTCTGGGTCATGAATATAGAGTTGAGCATAGAATGCCTCTATTCCATCAGGTGGTATGAGAGCACCCATGACTTGGTGAAGTGCTCCATGAATGCGAAAAGATGCTGGCCCAGAACCCCGAATAGCAGTGTTGTCAACATCTGTACCCACTGAGGTAAATGCTAGAGCATTATTGTATTGTCGTATCTTCTTCTTGAAGTCTATAGTATCCCGAGGATCATCATACAACTGCCGTAGATTACGTGGCCATTCTTGTATGCGAAGTAGATCAACTTGACCCTGCAGACAACAAATTCCAAAGCGTGGATTGTGAACACTTGAATTGGTGAGCTTCTCTGAAATAAAATGAAGAGCATGACAATGGGAGCATTGAATATTCATTGGCCCAAGAGAGTGCAGCTCGACTGGCTCCATATATATCCTGCCACCTGGTGGAATGTAACGTGGAGGCTGTGGATTATGATTGGCATCATCAGAGTCACTAGAACTGAAATCTGATGGATCAGGATCAGGATCAGGTGGTGGTGCAGGTGGTGCAGGTGGTGCAGGTGGTGCAGGTAATACAGGTGGCGGGCTTGAAGTAGGTCCAAGTTCTGGTGATGACCCTCTAGATACTATAGATGCCCTAGGAGGTGGAGTAGGTGATGGTGATGGTGATGGTGGAGCATTAGATTGTTGCCGCTATTGATCTTGCTCATATTGTGTTAAACAGCTGGAATCACACAGCTGGAGTCCACAGTCAGAAACTAAATTGCACATAGTGCAAACTACACATACCTGGAGTCCACAGTCAGAAACTGAAGAAGCCCTGACTGTGGAACTCCGACTATATACCTAGCTAGGATACAACAACAAACATGCACCACAATGTGTGGCGCAGTACCCAAAATGCGCAGAGTGCGCAACACGCCTCTAACATATTGTTCCACAGAGCGTTAATTATATTCATGAAGAGCTTCATTAGCCAAAGCTTGTGAAAGCTGTTGTATCTGATTTAATACATTTTCTTGCTGAGATTGATGGATTTCCTCCTGCTCATATATTGCCTCCTGCTGCTCTTGCTTCCATAACCTTTGCTGCTCCAGTTGATATTGATGTTGTGCTAGCTGCTGTTGTTCCAATTGTCTCTGTTGTTGCAACACTTGCTGCCTCTGTACCTCTTGTTGCAACTCCAATTGTCTTTGTCTTTGTTGTAATTCTTGCTGCCATTGTACCTCTCGTTGCAGTTCTAATTGTCTTTGTTGTTGCAACTCTTGCTGCCGTTGTGCTTCTTGTTGCAACTCCAATTGCCTTCTATGCTCTATGTCCTCCAAATTAGAACCACTTGCTATAGCTTGAGCAGTAGAAGAATGATAATTGGATCTTCTGTTACAATGATTTTGATAAGTGGTATTAAAGTTTTCCATTAATCTTGCATTATAATCCACTCTATTCCTTTGAGGAATATTTTCAAGTGGTTGAGGTGGTACAGCAAACATTTGATAGCCCATAGATTGCTGATTTGAAACAGGCAAAGCAATAGGTGGCTACATTGGAGGTGGGGCAGGTGCAGCAGGTTGATTGAAATAAGGCAATGGTGCAGCAGGATGGTAATATTGAGCAGGCCCAGGAGGCGGTGGTGATATTGAGTATAGACGGCGCATTCTCTGAACATGATGATGTTCAATCTGATGGTGTGGTATACCTGGGTATTGATCCACAGGTACTGGAGGATGGTACTGAATTTTTAATCAACATCATATATCATGTATATAACAATATGACCAGCATATCAATAGATTTGGTGGTAAGATAATAGGTTGTTGTGGCTGATGATGTCCAGGTGGTGAACCCATTTGACATTGCTCATACTCAGCCTGGCGTGCAGCTTGTTGTGCTCGTTGTGGTGATGTAGGAGGTGTAGCCCTAATTATTATCAATTAGATATGTTATGGTACATATATTGCACCATTACATACATTGTTTGCCTACTGAAAGCTCAATATTAGATCTGCGACTGTTTTTATTGCAAGCTGAACTGCAAATCACTGCAGCTGAACTGCTAAATGCATTAGAATGAGGCTATTTGCATCTCTTTTATGATGTATGTACCCACAAATGCTCAACACAGGGCTACAGGGGAAGGGCTTAATTGCAATCACTCAAGTATACTTCAATTAGATTGAAGTAGCAGCCCTTGTGTAGTGTTTTGGTAGTATTAGCCAAGTAATTGACTTGTTATGTAACTCAAGTACCCACTTTTCTCCTATGTATGGCGTGGCCATTTGTTTGGTCACATTTGCTGTGGTGCACGAGAGGCGTGAGTTTATGTGTCCACTAAATCATATTTCGACAAAAATTGACTTCAAATTTTTTCACCAGTCAAGCCATATGGTTTTTTCTATTCAATCCTCAAATTGGCAGCAGCTAATGATAGCAAACAACAGCAAATGACACAGTCGATGCAGGCAAAACAGGCGTTGCAAAGGTATACCCTATCCCACTCCCCCACCCATTCTCCCTTAATTTTTTAGATTACATGAGTGCACACACTTTCTACTTCTATCAATTTATCAACTAAGCACTGAGCTATATAAGGAATATCCCACCAGAGCTTGGACACAATTGCCTAATGAGTGTTGTGTGGTATAAGTCTGTTATATTTCAACCATCCACAATTGTGATAGTTTAGATATTGATTTGTATATCAATATCAATCAATATCAAACACCAAGCAGCAGTGATAAGAGAGGGTGATGAGGGCTATGTTATGAGGCTAATGAATACCTCTAAATGGCCTACTATACTTATAGAATGAAGCTAATGCAGCCTGCTTACAAAAATGAAGAGTTACAAAAGGAGATCACTAGCCTCACTAGACCTCAACACACTCAATGGATCTGGAAAGCAGATATAAGGTATAAAGAATAGTTATTTGTAAGGGCAGACAATTTTGGATTAGTATTGGAAGTAGAATTACACCAGTTATATGTTATACTATACCAGGTTAACCACATAGATGAGGCAGATCCTTTTGAAGACATTGTGGATGATTGCCCTAAACTTGCATATTTAGACATAAAGCTTACCAACAAAGCTAGTAAGTCCCTGTATGCATCTAGCCCATGACTCACTAATATGCTTACAAGCTTGTAACTGCCTAAAAACTACTATATTGCTTAGTATTGAGCTTGAAATACCATCTCTTTCCAAACTCATTGCTGGCTTTATTTCCAAGCAGCTCCAATATGAGGATTGTGTCCACAATTTAACTCCTTTCTCTGATAGCATCAAAATTTTTCATTCCACTATTGCCACCTTCATCTCCCCAAGTGACCCATATGGTATCATTAGCATATAATGAGAAGTCATTCATGCAACATCAACTTGGTGTTAAGATGCTGTTACATTTTCTTTTCTTTCCTATATTCTTTTCACCTCCAACTGACCTCACTGACACCATCCTATGCTAACCACTTATCTTTGAACTCATACTTGGCCGTTAAGGCCCTGTTAAGTATTCCTCTCACTTATCTTAGTCATTATCACTTATTCTTGCTAATGCCATCATATTTTTCCTTTCCTCTCTATCTTTGACTCTGCTGACTAATTGTTCTCTCTATTTCCATTCACTTCCATCTGATTAGTCATTTTCTTGGCCTTTGTATATAAACCTATAGATACATGGATATATTTTCCCCATGCTAGTCTTACCTGAACTCCCATCTGAGTTCCTAGCTCAATACATCATTTTCTCTCTCCTTGTCACTTGGACTTCTATAAGTCACCACTCTATTTTAGAATGAGCACTCCCTTATAACCTTGTCTTGACAACTATTGTCATCAATTATTAAGTTTTACCTTTGTGATAGAGACCCATTACCTCAATTGGAAAGCCTTCAACATCTTTGTCTTAGAGAAACCCCTTAACTTGTTTTTTTGAAAGACCATTGTCTTTACCCATTAGGTCTTCACTTGCCCCATCTGGATTAAGCATAACAAAAGACTAGTATTGCTCTTGTGGCCTGCCATTATTGCAATTAGCCAAAATTTCACAACCATCTCAAAACCCTAGACTCTGCTCTTGGTGGAGACAACCTATGGGGTGTAGTTAAACTTCTCATTGAAGTCTGGGTTGAATAACATACATGCTACCAGAGATCATGCCAGATGGAACCAGTACTCATAAGCCTAGTTCATCTAGGGTAGAACATTTTCTAGTCATTCTTCACTATACTTAAGCTTAAATAACTCCCATAAAATGTCACCAAGCTGGGTTACATCAATAATGTCATATAAATTTTTGTGGTTGATGAACAAAGGTGTATAGCCAGGATGCAATTATAACTAGAAGTCACAGAGCCAGTCAATGTTTCTAGCTGACATTCAGCATTCTTGAATAGAAACTCTACAGTTTCAAACTGCAGACAATCCACATTGCCTAGTAATTTTGGTTCTTATTGGAGATTGGTCGTGGCAATGTGTTTGAATCAATTGGTTGTCTGTCCATATTGCAAATATCTTCTGAAAGGTTTGTTAGTCCCCATAGAAATTATCAACAAAAAAGACTCACTGGTTAGTTTGTTGTGATAGTCATAAATAATCTCTAGACCATAATGATTTGAAGTGGCAGGGGAATAGTGGCTAGAGCCACCCCAGAAAACATCTGTTGACATATTGAATGAAGTATTGTGAGCTGCTATTTGGTGCCATTTTAATCCAGGTGTCATTTTGAATCAGTAATGATAGCTTGTGTAGAGATATGAAATGTGTTGTATAGGCTATGTGTGCCAGTTTCAAAGGATAGATGCTCCATATTCATATTGAATTTGAGGGCTAGCTTGTGAAGTATGGCGAGGCATTACAACAATGAAGTGACAAAGAAAAGAATGCTAGAATAATGAAATTTATTGAATGCAGTGTAAGCAGCCATGTAGAAGTTATAATAAGTGAATAAACTTGCTGTACCCCCCCTTCCCTTCCCTAAAGAAAAACTGTCAGGGCTTTTTTACTCTACCTCTACCAACATTTTCCTTTATCATGTCATATTCAACCACTTATTCAAAGAATTCTAGTCAGTTCTTTGGGCTCATTATGCTTGAAGGCAAACAAAAACACTATATCCCAAAGCAAAAGCAAGCTAACAATGATTAAGCTGAGCTACAGAAGCTTGAAAAAGAAGCAGCTCATAAAGAAGGTCTATAGCACATTGCAAAAATTACTGATAGAGCAGTATATAATGAGAACAGACTACTCACTAACCCTCTAAGGTCAAGACCTTACATTGTAATAATGCCATCCATTGATCCCTCAACTGCTATAGGGGGGAATTCAGAGCAAGAGCTTAGCTCTCCACTAACCTTATTTAAGACAGAGCTGAACTTTGCTGCAGTAGACTTTGATAATAGTTACACCAGTATTGCTAATGAATTTCTATGAGAGAATCTAAGCTATGACAGTGGTCAAAAGAAAGATGAAATGGATGAACTAGAAAAGAATGACTCTGATATGCCTACTATCTATGTTAAATTCGCATGAGGAAGCACCCATTTTCCTAATGGCAAGGATGAGAAAAGCCCAAAGCTTTTAATACCACTGTAAGTCCACCATCACAACCATCACGCATCTTACTAAAACTGTGCTCTTCCTTTGGGACTGTAGGAATTTCATCAGCCAGCAAGATGATAATAATATCTCTAAAACCCAAGAAGTCAAAAACTGGGTCAGGAATGTAAAATTCAATAATGTCATTTGAACACTGCTATTGTCTCAGCACTCATTGGTTGCCTCTAGCATCACACCCTCTAAGATTAGGCCTCCACAGACAACATCAGCAACTACTCATATCTTAATGTCAACCAGTGATACTCTTAGCACTATGTCTTAGAAGGATGATCCATATATGCAAGGTAGTAACCTAACCAAACATACAGTAATCAAAGATATGTTTTGTAGGGCCAAAGTAAGACTTTTGTTCACACAATCAAAATATAATACAAACTCTTTAACAGAGTATGATTCAAGAAGTTATTAGTGGATCTGAGCCTAAGGAATGGATCTCACCTCTCTTTATTATCCTACTGTCTTTTAAGAAACATGATAAGAAATAAAAGCAATTGAGTGAGGGAGATAACCCTAGGACACCCTCAAATCTACCCTTGAGTAAATAAGCTAGAACCCCTCACCATTTTGAAAGTGATGTGTCAACAATAAGTACCACATTGAGGACCTCCCTGTGTACCATGCTATATAACAGGTGGTGCTGTGTCTTCATTTTGATGCATATGCACTTTGCAAGGGGTTATGATAATCCTTGGTCCATCCCATCAGGTAGTTTGATTATTGTCTTGCAAGAGATATGGGATACAGTCTACATTATAGGAAAGATGGAGGGGTGAATTGAGCACACCATTACAATCTCCAGTCTGGTGTATCATCTGGTACATATTATTGTATGTTGAGACTATACTATATGCTAACAAGTTACTAGACACATCAGGTGCTCAGCAACTAGTGCAACAGGTTTGCTATTGCTGCACTTGCTGTGGTCATAATCTTTTTCACTAATAACAATAACTGTAAAAATGCCAATAATCACATCTCATTTGCAACTTCTGTTGAAAATATCAGTGTACTTGATGATGTGTAATGCTAATCAAGTACTGATTACCTACTGATCACTACTGATAACAATTAAGTATTTAACCTAACCATGTGACTAAACAAATCACATGAGGTGCTTACACTATTCATATTGGTCATAAAAGATAAGAAATCATACCACTTTGTTATTATTCTTACTCATTATATAAGCTCTTATTTCCATTAGATAGTATCTTTATCATAGATAAGAGTATTATCTGCTATTCATTAGAATACCATGGAACATTCTATAGACACACATATATACAAACAAATCTGTACATATTTAAAAAAGCCCTTATAGCTTATCTTATCTTAATAAGTTATCTCTTGATTTGTTCTATCTGCCCTCTTAAGCAAGACATTTGGTTCTATCAACATTTCATCTATCCTAAGTGAGTGTTCCTACTTGAGACCACATTTACTCCTCTATTCCCTTGCATAACACTTTGAAGTACTTTTTGTACTTTGAAAGGTTATGAGCCCTACCTAGACAAATGGAGTTCATCTTTTGATATTATGATGCTTCCCACCATCTCACATGGTGAACGTTGATTCAATTCTATAATCCAAGAAGTCATGGTTGTTTTTCTTTTGATTTATCAGGCAATCAGAGCAGGTATTACACTTGTCAATACAGATGATGTTGTAATCTTCACATTACTAGTAGCGTGTTGATGTTCTTTTCCATGCCAAAAACTTTTCACATCATTTTCAAGTT
Source organism: Boletus hoseneyae (assembly GCA_038093175.1). Classification (NCBI taxonomy): domain Eukaryota; kingdom Fungi; phylum Basidiomycota; class Agaricomycetes; order Boletales; family Boletaceae; genus Boletus; species Boletus hoseneyae. The sequence goes on from JBBPRT010000064.1 coordinate 10,108, forward strand.
AACATCAACAACTAATTATTACCTTCTCAACCTTATGTTTAGAACTCATAAATTGAATATAAATAACAAGAGGAGACCCATTCCACCTCACACATTCAATCCTAACTCCCAAGCATGTCCTGGTTCTTGTTCTAATTGTCCTATTTGCTTTTGCATACCTTATCTCCTTAAAGGAATTCTACATCATCTAAGAACTACCTCTCAGAGACTAAGAGATCATAATTGAAATCCTTTTATTAGCTTTAGTATTATTTAATCATCTCACTCTTTTTCTGCTTCCAATTCTTACCATCATACTCCGTCCCATCTACAAAGAACTCTATATGAACTCTTAACATTGCCTTCTTCAACTCTAAACAATAACCTGCCTTGTCTTCCAATCCCTGCTCTATCTTTCATTGACTCCTTAATCAATGAGTTTACAAACATCACAGTTACCTAACCTCACTCTTTCTTTGTCTCTCTCTCCACTCCCTCTTGATTAATGCTATCAGAGAACATCCAGAACCTCATAGATAGGGAGCACATTATTCCTTGTCTCAACCTTCCTTCTATCCTTCAAAATGACAGACCTCTCAGTCTAATGAACTAAGCTCTCATAGAGAGGTTGCTTCCAGTGCTTCAGTCAAAGCTAATTCACCTTCTGGGAATCCAGAAAATGATGGATCTTCTAGAGGCAGACATTCTGGATCTGAAGAGAGGCGAGTATCCATAGTGGTTCCATGTCTTCCAGAGAACATGAAGTACTCCTGGATGGAAAATGCCTTTCTAGATGTCAATATTGTCAACAACAATAAACAGAGCAACTGGGTAGTTGTAGACAATCTGAAGATCTGGAACATCCATCAGGAAAGTGTTGCCAAACATCAAGGTGATGAAACTGGTAGCTCTAGTCTGGTACCAATATCAGACACTGCTTCTCAACAATAGAAAAGTAGATCTTTCCTCTTGATAGGTAACTTCCTTATTCCTTTGCATGGAAGAGACTCATCTGAACCAATATTGGAATTAAACATTCACCATTAATGGTGTTCACTACCTTGATGAGACTGTTTCTCAATACCTCAAAAAAGCTATATGGACATTTCCAGTTTGCACTTACAATAAGACCAAAAACCTTCAAATCCATGACCAAGGATTCAAGATCTTCTGTTGTGACATCTTTCCACCTAATTACACCAACATTTTCCTTTTCAAAGTGATGGTGCTAGCTTTTAGGGTAGAATAAAACACTAAGCTTTATGATCTCAAGAGCATTATCAAGAACTTATGCTACAACTGGAGCAGTGGCTATTAGAAATAAGCATATGGACTTAGAACATTCTTTTGATTTCTAGGCTAGAATTGCTTTCTATTCAGATGAGTCAAAACACCTTTTTCCAGATGATAAAGGCCTTCTTGCCAAAGCCATTTCTGTTCAAAGGCTGATTTATTCTTTTGAAGATTTAGCAAAATAACTCAATGTTATCTATGACCCCCTGGCAGATAATTACAGCAGATAAAGAAGAAGAGCTGCTAAGGAGGGCAAACAACAACAAAGAACTCACTGCCATGTGTAAAAGCAGACTTCTTTTAAATTCTCATATAGCTTCTACTTGACCTTATCACCATGCTTCCCTTTCTTTATATATTTTTGAAATGTCTAACCCTTATCCTACCTTTGCTGCCATAACCACCTGGACTTGTCCAAAGACTATAGATGTACTATACCATTCATGTACACAAAGAGAAATTCTCATAAAAAGAGAACTTATATCAGATAGGTGCATAACAAATCCCCATTATTTCAATACATTATTTTATGAACATTTTGAATTTTTGGCATGGGATTCTTTTCCTATGCATTATATAGAAAAACTTTATGAGGGTCCCTGGAGGAAAAATGAGCAAAATTGTTAGAACTCTTTTCTCCTTTTTCTTCTCCTCTCTTCATTTACCTCTTCACAAATACCACTTATTCCATCACACTCCAGAATATTTTTGACTAAAATATCATACCTCATGTAAAACATGCAAAAGCCTCAAGGTTAGTAGTATATAAGCAGGGACATTCCTGTCATAGTTCCCTACTTTCAGAATATTATATCTTTCTTAAGTAAACTCTCACTTTGAGAGTCCTTGAGTCAAGTCCTAACAGAAAGCTTTATTGGAACCAAAAATTCCAGGAATCTCTTGGACATAATCAGAAGCTTCATTGCTTTCATTCCTGGATGACTACACACTAGAGGTCTGGATTATCTTTGAGAACACAATCAGGGACAAGGCACTAGATTTAAATTAGAGCATGCAGGCAATGCACTATTTTCTCTTCTTCAATATTTATATGACATTCTGATCGCTGACAATGGCTTTGCAAACATACTCTTATTCTAAATAGCCACTCTTACTACCTCCACTGACTTTAAAGTTGACAACACTATACTCAACTGTATACCTGTTCTCAAAGAACAATCTAACTACCTAATCTGGTTTCAATGTCTCACATCTGTTCTCTAATCCCTCTCAGTTTGGGGTTTTGTTGATGAATCTATCAATTCGGCCAGTATTCTTCAAGTTGATCAAGCCAAATGGATCACCATCAATAGATAAGTGTGTGATATCCTCACCAACACACTTGAAGATTAGTTTCTTCATCTAATCTCTTATAACCCAACAATAATACCACCTTCAGCTCCCTTAGTTGTGAAAGCACTTTGGGACAAACTCTTCAGTCTCTTCAGATCTAAAAATCTTTTGGGTTAGTTTTATTTGTTCTATCACATTCTTAATTCAGAAATCAACTTGAGAAATGCTCAAATGAGCATTGGTAAGGTTACTTTCTTATTCAATCAGTTAAGCTTGGCTTGCTTCAGGCTACCAGACTCAATTCAAGCCATGTTTATTCTTCTGGGTCTTTCAAATTCTTTCTTTTCTTTTGCTTCTATTTGTTATAGTTTAGGACCTATATGCTGTGTTATCATTTTTCTTCACTCAACATACTTAACATATTTTCACTTTCATAGTCACATGACCAAGTCACATGACTTTACCCCATTTCAATCATGTGACATTCTGCTCTTCCTTATCACATGATCTCTGCATGTGACCATGGGAACCATGTGACCTCAAGTCCAGACCCAGTCCAGACTCTCACCTTATCTATGAGGTCATACCACACAGACACCTTGCTTTATACATGTTCCTCTTATCTTGCTTCCTTTCTTCTTGAACATTCCATTTCTCACACCAGCCCTTAATTGTTTAGGACTCAGATGACCTATCCTAAAGCTCCTTACTTTCCTATATATACCATACCTACTCGTTGTCTGTCCCTCAGTCCTATTCATTTGTATTACTCTCCCTTGGGGGCCTAGTACACTTCCATACCACTCCATTCCTACTCTGCCTTTGCTGATCTCATCCTCATTAACAGATGCTTTACTTGTTTACCATCTACATTCCCATCAATAGTCTCTACATTGTCATCCATATCTTCACTGACCACGTTCAACATCAACTCCTCATATCAGTGTTGCTCACATAACCTATTTACTAGGTTCCCATCCGGTTTCACTATTGTTGCTCAAACCACTTCTGCCATCAATTTCTTGATAGACAATATTACTAAAAATATTCTTTCAAAAATTCCCTTTGCAGAACTCAAGGTGGTTTAACTGCCCACATTAATTTTGAGAAGAATGACAACATAAGCACTTCTTCTGCCAATTGTACCACTATGATCATTTATCAAAGATTTTATACATCTAAACATAAAAGTGTGTGCTGCTTCTATTGCTAATGGATCTAAGGTATCAATGCATGAACCTAGAATCATACTCATCTAACAGATCAATAGAGGATTTACTCCTCCTATAATTTGTCTAGAAGAAGTATGATATGCTCCTGATTCTGCTCACAGATTACTTTCAGTATCTTCTCTTACCAGTCACGGCTATCACTGTGAGATCAATCAATCTGGATCTTATATCTGAGACAAGAGAGGATGCAAGATAATACAGGCCACTATCTTATCTTCTGCTAACAATCTGCACTGGTTTCAGTCTAAAGTGATTACTCCAGATTGCAGGTATATAGCCTCTTTTGTGAACAATAAGTCTTATTTTATCTAGTATCAATACTTTGGTCATACCTCTAAAAATGCATTATGCTATATGCATACCCATCTTTCTAATGTTCCAACTATTACTCTCCCTACAACCAACTTAGGAAGATTATCCACTAACATATTAATCTTGCCATTTAGGAGCTTTTGGCAAGTTCTGGTTATAGACAACCATGTTAGCATGAACATTAATTGCATCCCAACACTTACATCTCAGGGTCTATATGGAACACATCAACCATAGCAATATAGCACAAAAAATTGACCAATACAAGATAGTTGAGGCTCCACTGAGACCCAGAACTCCCTGAGGTATATCAGAGGTGACAATAATGCAACCATAGGGTTTGCCACTGCATAATATCCCACCTTATCCTTTAGTCTTGCTGAGTTGTTGGCACATGTTGACTTCATGGCTTTCTTCATCTACAAACATGTTATCCATAAATAGGTTAAGACAATGTATATGTATATACTTGCACCTTTTGTGTCACTTTCTTAAGTTCTTGCAACTGAGAAGCATCACTGATGAGTAATTTAAGGCTAGATGCAAGAGACAGGAGCATATTGTATGCTCATCTGTACTGCTCAATTGATCTTAGTGAACTGCAGTTGAAGTTAGTGATATATATTGATGTAGAATAATATTATATACTATTGAGCCAGATACTCCTTGTATCAATTGTGGTCAGTCTCATCTTCATTAAGATCACCACTTCTTGTGGCCTCCTCATCTCTAAGGTACAACATCATCTTGATCACCTTTTTAGGGTTACAAAGCAGTTGATGCAACTGCATGTGCAGCAGCCATGCAGTTATCATGATCTGACTCATCAGAGTCACTATTAGAGCTGCTGTCATCAACCTCAGATTCCTCTGAGGTGCCTTTGGTGTTCCATCTCCTGCATGCATTTAGTAGTAAGATAGCAAATTTACTAGCTTCTGGGAATGTTTTCTGGCTTGCTTTTCAAATCTGTACTCTGATTTCTTGTGATCATTAGCTGCTTATGTGCATTTTTTGCCATTGGCTAGCATAATGGTGGTCAGGAAAAGGAATACTAAGTCATGTTGTGTCACATGTCTAATCTATTTCATGTTCACATTCATATAATAAGTGCCCTAAGCCCCATGGGATTCCTAGAAGACTTATTTTTAATCTTTAGACTAGTTCATTTTGGGCTATTTGAATTAGAAACCCTTTCAAGTACAATATAACCCCATCAGATCATTGTTATCATTTTTACAATTCAGATATCTTTCATATTCCCTCTCAACTATGGACAATCTGATTTGCATTGAATGTAACAGGAAGTTCAAAACTGAGTGCTCATTGAGTGCTCATGAAGTATGGTGTAAGGCAAATAAGGTCCTTACATCTAACCTCTTTGCCAGACATCACTGTCTGAAGAAAGTTCATAGTAAGAAGAAATATAGATGGTCATCCTCACCATCTGAGCTCAAGTCCTCCAGCTCTCAGAATGAGCCACAAGACAGTGCTGAAATGAATATAGACATTTTCCTGCCAAATAAAATGAGGATTATTAGGTATATGTCTTTTTAATATGAAATACTGTTAGTGGATGGGTTTATTTGGCATATCTTAGATAGAGGAGGTTTCTCATGTTATAGAGCACTGCTGCGACGTAGTTAGCAATGAGAGGACTATCAAGGTCAATAGAATAAGCAGTGAGGAGTACTTGTGTGACATTGTACAAGAGGATGCCTTTTACAGTAGCATAACTGGCAAGAAGGGAAAGGCAGCCATCTTCACTGTAGTGCTCAGGCAGTTTGGATGTAGGGAACTGGGTAAGAACCAAGTGAATGGACTGGAGGACTATTGAGTACAGGGAGGCATATATATATGTAGAATATGGTTAAGGGCAGGTGTGGGTACTCGATGTAGGGCTGGTAAACTAAGAGTCTATGCAGTGGAGATGATGTATGACATTGTCGGCCCAGATCTGTATGTCAGCATGTCACGTGCCAGGTCATATGATGTACCTAGGGGTAATAGATAAGATCTAAGTGACAGTCCAGTCATGTGACTAGATAAGATAATAAGATTGTTTGTAAGGTGAGTCTGAGTGTATCATAGTGAGTCTGATAACACCTCAAGCTGGTCCATCTGTGGTTCCTTCACTTCCAATTCTCTCTATGCACTCTAGACAGCACATTTATTTGCCCTTATGTTATACAAATTTTTTACCAAGAAACTTTACTGGCTATTATTAGGTTATGCATTCATCTTCAGAGGCCTCAACCTCTGCTGAACTCTCAGACTCTCCACCTTCTCCTACTTGATATCAAACAGAGCCAGATTCCATAGATCTTTTATATATCTATCTAATATATCCAACTCTTATCCCTGATGTCCATATAGATCTCACTGCTATCGTGGATGCTTCCACTCTTGAGCAGCATGTTCATATTCGACCATTATTGGGGTAATCTAGCTATCCAACCCTATTAGCTAATGTTACATTGGATGCTTATACTCTGCATTTAGCAGTCTGATGGCTGATGTACTCATGTGCTGGCAATATTCAGTTTTAACTTCAAAATCTATTACAGAACTCAATTAACTGTGATCCTTCATCAAAGACCCTTTCTTCAACCCTACTAACAAGGAGACCTTCTCTTATGACAAGAAGCATAAGAACATTGAAAAGTACTTAATGTCCAAGTCCAATCTGTTCTATACTGAACATGGTTAGCTACAGAATCCTATTGAGATACTACTTGTTAAAGAAAAGGTCAAATACAACTCTAAAGATGATCTCACAATACCAATTATCACAGTTAAGGTCATCTACATATGGTTCACTTACAAGTATCATTAAGTCTGCATTCAAGAACAACATCTCCCCTATCTTTCATATGACACCTTTCAAACAGTTTTAAAAAATCTCTGACAACTGCATTCTCAACATCTATTTGAAAGCCTATACATCCCCTATGATGCTTGACACTTACAAAGTAATTAACTCCCTTCCAAGGGGGGCTGGCAACAATATCAAAATGTAGTTGAACCATTGATGTTATGGTCTGATGTAACACAATTGTCAAACTTCAGCAATGCATCATTATGGCCAATTTATTCATTCTTTGAGAATGAGTCAAAATACACCAAAGGTAAGCTAAGTATATGGGTATGTCACCATGTCACTTACATCCCAATGGTAAGCACCCACTGATATAATAAATCTTGATATTATACTAACAATGACACAGCTATCTGATAACTTTCAAGACATTTATATTGTGGCTTATAGAGAAGCCTCAACAGACAAGATATATATCTATTGCAAGCACAAACTAATGTAAGCTGTTTGGAAACTACTCTTTGATAATGAGTTTGTGAAGGCATATAAGTTTGGAATCCTAATCTGATGCACTGATGGCATTGTGAGGCATGTCTTCTTCCACTTTTTTTCCTATTCTGCAGATTATCCTGAAAAGTATGCAGTTGATTTTTTATTTGAATGGGCAGACTCAGATCACTAATCTTGAATTGTTCATTCAGGGTTCTTTTGGCTTGTGTCAAATTCTTAGGCAAGTGTCCTTGCCCTTACTGTCTTATAAAAAAGACCAATATTCTGAATATGGAAAAGAACTCTGATATGGATATCTGAATAGTGAAATTACAATCCAATGACAAGGCTTGTTAGTAAAAGGTTCACAAGGCATGCAAGTATATTTTCAAAGTGAGCAAGGGGATTAATAGTAGCTATGTCACCAAGTACTTGGATACAGAATCCATTATTCCTATTCATGTATGTGCTAGCCTTAGAGTCTAGGATTGTTCTGATGATTGTATAGAATGCATACTTGGAGAGGCTATCTAACTCTGAGTTAGTTTCTGCATTTGATTTTGTTGTTTTGTTTGTTGTCAACCTACTCCATGAGTTTGAGTTTAGGGTATGGAAGGCAATATCCACCCACTTGATGCATATTTGCATGCTGCTGGCAGAACAGTGGTTTAGGAATTGAACTGGAGGTATGTTGATAAATGCATTGTATTACTATGTCTAGTTAATAACACATTACTGGCAGGAAACAGATATCAGAGAGTACCAACATTTGATCATGGAATAATTAGAGGATTTCATAAAAATGCATCAGCCATGAAAAGGCTGACTGCACATGACTTTGAAGACCTTTCACAGGTATGTCTGAGTCTGCCATATATAGTACAAATTGAAATAACTGTTGGCAGTACACAATTCCTGTATTTAAGGGTTTACTTCCTGCTCTGTATGACAAGGTCATTCTGGACCTTCTATTTGATCTGATAACATGCCAAGCTTTTGCCAAGCTTTACATGCATATGGATGACACACTATTCTTTTTTGGTATCACAATAACCTCTCTTTGAAGGGCAGTGTATAAGTTTTAACAGATGATATGCTCATTTTATCATACAACAGAACTCCCCTAAGAGTATGCTTTCTGAGGTTATCATCAGGCTGCTCTTGCTTCAAAGCAGCCCCAGGCATCAGCTGCAAGGACTCCAACAGGTCCAAATGTGAAGAAACTCAACTTGTTGACATATAAATACCATGCATTGGGTGACTATTCTAATACTATTCAGTGATTTGGTACTACTGATAGTTATTCAACACCAATGGTATGTAATATGACTCAAATCTAGTATCACTAGCAGCAGCATTCTAATACTATAGATTATAAAATGAGCTAGAATTGGATATGCCTTTAAGATTGATGGTAGGATGGATTGGGACCTTTACCTTCAGATTTTAAAAGATGAGCTCTAGCAAACTCTGAAGCATTATGGTCTCAATCCTCCTGATATTATCTTTTAGCAAGACAATGATCCCAAGCACACCTGCAAGAAGGTCAAGGAGTGGCTAGAGGAGCATGAATTTGACACTATGGGTTTGGCTTATACGGTCTCCTGACTTAAACCCTATAGAACATCTTTGGGGATGGCTTAAAAGGAGGCTTGCAGAGTACTGTATGAAAATCCTCCTAATGGGATTCATGAATTATGGAAAAGGGTTCAGATGAAGTGAGAGAGGATACTAGTTGAGGAGTGTCAGAAACTAATTAAGAGTATGCCTAGGAGGGTTCAGGCAATGCTTAAAGCAAAGGGAGGCTATACCAAGTACTAATAATATCCAAATACCCTTGTTAATTCAAAAGCTCAAAAAGCCTTTCTATGACATGACAGTTTTAAAATGATTGTATCTCAATGGTGTGTGATCCAAATCACATACCCTAGAGGGCATTTCTGTAGCCAAGAGTAAGATAACTCCACCAAAGCTAGGCGAAATTCCCACAGTGATTGGCACTGCACTTTATACATCATCAATCAAGGTTAGTATGGAAAGGGTTTTTGAGGTCACTATATAACCTCTAACACAAGCAAGACACAATCAACCCCAAGACTCAAGCTGACATCATGGTTTTGTCACAGAAGGATGAGCATACCCATTCATACTGGTATGCTCATGTCATTCAAATACTCCATGTTATAATTGAATATCAAAAGGATATAAACTCATCATATTCAAATCAAAGTGCATGGATGTTTTGTTTGTTCATTGGTTCTAATGTGACTCAAATCATAGTGCAGGATGGAATACAAAGATACTACATCAACTCCAATTTTTTGACATAGACCATAGTAATGCTAAAGCATTTGATTTCATTGATTCTGACTTGATAATTCATGGCATCCATCTCATTCCTGCCTGCACATTTGGACAAACAGATGAATACTTGGGGTCCTCATTCATTCATCAAGATTCTATAGTAAAGAGTGGAGATTGGCAATACTTCTATGTAAATATGTGAGTTCAAGTTCCTTCAACTACAACACCACTAGCAATTGTTAGTTAATGAAGTTGAAGCTTCACTGATACGGACATATTCATGTGACTATGAGGTGATGGAGTTGGTCACAAGATAACTCAAGATTAAGATGAGTTTTTTAGTAGGAAGGCCATATACCTCAAAACTATCATTCAGATGATATTGAAAATAGTGAGGCAGATATAGTGGGCAATGAGAAAGATGGACACTGGGACAGTAACAATGATGGAAATACTAACAATGTACCTAAAGGAGACCTAGAAGATGACTAAGAAGGTGTGGCTAAAGAGGGACCTTTCAGTAAGAGTGAGGATGAGGATGAGCTGGATCATGTCACCCCAGATGAGAGTGAAGAGCTAGATGATAACATCTAAACTCTGAAGGGTTATGGTACACTCTGATTTTTGTTTTTATTTTTTTATTTGAGCTTAGGAGTTATATTGATATCTCTTACATTGTCTGATTAGTATCTATAAGATGCATACTCATCTTGTGTTGTCTAAATAGTATCTGAATGGCACCTACTATAACACTTATATCTTGAGTGATTACCATCCAGAAATAAATCTGGTATTGTACCATGATGGTCACATTGGTCACAATACATTATGATTAATTCTCATCACCTGCTTGCATTCTTCTTTATATATTTCGGGCAATACAGTAAACTCTCTCCTAACACATACTGGGTATAACCCATACTCTCTTATAAGACATATGTTTTTGAATTTCCCAAGTTGGTTTGCAGAGAAAACGTAACTATACCTCATAACCCATAACCCATAGGTAATTTCGATAACCATAACCCATACATAGGATCAGATAATGCTGATATAGCATCAAAATAGGAAATTATATTATATAATCTGTTTTTTGTCATAACTCAGAATGGCAACAATGGTCCAACAATTCCAAACTTTAACTTCTTTATTATGAAACCAATTGAGATCCTCAAAAAGAGCTTAATGCAGCTTCAACATCAAATACAAGACTGTAAAACTAGGCTAGAGTGTGAATTAAAGGCCTGCCAGCCTATATTGGACAGTGACCAGGAGTGGTTGGATAATAATGGAAATCTAGTGGTTAAAGAACAAGTGGTTGATGCATTGAACTAAGCATTAGATCACAAGTGAGGACTCAAAAGGCTGAATTCACAACAAATCTATAGTGGAGAGGCTAAAGAATCTTGCAAGAAGTGGTGAGAAGACTCATGCTTCTAAGGCTATGAAAAAGTCCAAGCATATGGCTCTGAATTCCTAACTTTTAATGATTTATGCTAAGTCCAAGTCTTTTATAGGTCCTGAACTGCTCACTGGCACAAAAACATCTGATGACAAAAAGATCACAGTGCAGAAACCAGAATTTACAAAAAAAAAAAAGTCACATTAGAATAAAGAATTGAGATCCTCAACTGGCACCATGCCAATGGAAAAAATCAAACAAATCTACAAAACATTTTGATGTGATTTATCCAAACCTACAACTCAAGCAACCAAGGATATCTGCTTGGTGCAAGTGTTGAGATTTAACCTTAGCACTATGCTTTGGTTAAACTAGACTGATGCATAGCTAATGCTTATGCAACATTAACATTACTGATCAGTCTAGACTTGTTCTTAGATTATTTAATCTAACCATGTGATCTTATCTATCACATGAGACACTTACATTATTCATATTGGTCATAATAATACAATCTCATCATATCATTCTTACTTATCATATGAGTCTTTATTTCCATTGGATAGTGTCTTTACCATAGATAAGACATTATCTGCTATTTGCTAGAATACTTTAGAATATTCTAGGAATATACATAGATACAAACATCTCTGTACATATTTAAAGAGAGCCCTTATAGCTCACCTTATCTTAACGAGTTATATTTTGATTTGCTCTATCTGCTCTCAAAAGCAAGACACTTGGTTTAACCAACACTTCACCTATCCCAAGTAAGTGTTCCCACTTAAGACTACTTTTACTTCTCTATTCTTTGCATAACACTTTAGGGTACTACTTGTGCTTTGAAAGGTGATGAGCCCTGCCTTGACAAGCAGAGTTTGTCTTTTTAATATCACAATGCCTTCCACCATCTCACATGGTGAACATTGTTTCATGACCATAATTCAAGACATCTTAGTGGTCTTTCTATCCATTAATCAGGCAATTAGAGTTGGTAACACCATTGTCAAAACAGATAATGCAGTAATCTTCACATTCCCAGGTGGCATTCTAATATTCTTTTCCATACCAGAAACCTTTCACATAGTTTTTGAGCTTACATTAAAAACTAACTATTACCTTCTTAATCTTACACTCAGGAACCAACCTGTTGATGTAAGTAACCAGAGGAGACCCATGCCACCTCACACATCCAATCCTGAATCCCAGCCATATCTTCATCCTGGTCCTATTTGTCCTAATCATCCTCCAATACCTTTTCCACCTCGATGAAGAACTCCTCCCAGGGTAATATCTAAGACCATCCCTTGTTCTATAACCAATACTTGAATAGTTTTATTAGGAGTTTCCTTTGGGATTCCTTGTTGCATTTGTAATGTTGCAATTGAACGAGAAGAATGATTATCTGAAAATCATATCTCAAAGACTAAGGGATCATCAAAGGAATCCTTTTATCACTTTTAGCATTCTTTGTTCACCCAATTCTTCTTTTTCTTTTTCAAATTCTTATCACTGCACTCCATCCCAAATCCAAAGAGATTCATACAGACTCTCAAGATTACCCTCATCCACTTTAAATGAAAGCCCACTTCTATTCCTACTCCACCATTTATCAACTCTTTCATCAATGAGCTATCTACTCTATCAGTTGCCCAACCTTTCTCTTTCTTCTACTCTCTCTCCTCTTCCTCTCAGCCAATGCTTTCAACTTAAGCCAGAGAAAGTTCAACAGCTGATCAACAGGGAGTACATTATTCCTCATCTTGACTAACCTCTGATGCTTCGCAGCAAGTGTCCACTTAGTCCAATGAATCTTGCTCTGATTGAAGGATCCCTCTTAGTGCTTCAACCAAAGCCAGTCAGCCTCATCAAAGTCTGCAAGATGATGAATCTTCTAGAAGCAGATATTCTGGACTTGAAAAGAGGTGAGTACATTGTTTCACACCATTCAGAGAACATGAAGTACCTCTGGATGAAACCAGACACAAGAGACCTAGAGTGAGACTAAACCTGAGAAGGAGCAGGTTGGACGAGCGACAAGATAGACACAACTTGTTGGCAATGGGTGTTATAGTTCAGGACCTTACGCTGCGTACTTTCATTTTTCTTCATCTTGTCGTACTTAGTAGTTTTCACTTTCACAGTCACGTGACCAAAGTCACCTGACTTACCCTTTTGGATCACGTGACATTCTGCTCTTTAAACGTCACGTGACCGTGGGACAACACATGACTCAAAGTCTAGGCACAGTCCAAACTCTCGTCTTATCTATGATGTCACGCCTCACGGTTACCTTGCGCTTTCCTCATGTTCCTTTATCTCCTTCATTCTCACACCGGCCCTCAAGTATTTAGGACTCAGACGACCTACCCTAAAGCACCTTAGTCTCATATATATACCGTACCTCTCGGTCGTCTTTCCCCAGTCCTATTCACTTGTCTACTCTCCACTTGGGGCCTGGACTCTTGATTACTACTCTTTTCCTTACCCTTGCACTTCTTGCCGCCTCATCCTCGTAATCGGATGCTACGTCGTTACATCGTTTCTCTACCCATCAACCAATACAACGTTCTTATCGTCATCGTCGTTGACACCAACGTCCCGCGTATCACCTCCATCAATACACTCCTCCAACCTATTAACTAGGTTGTACTCGTTTAGGTCTTGGTCCCATTTCAATGGGTGTCGATGACGATATATATGGCAATGATGAAGTGATCAACGAGGAGGTGTACAAGCAATGTGAAAAGCATCCAATGACGAGGATGAGATGGCAAGCACAAAGGTAGGAGTAGTATTCGAAGAGTACAAGGGCCCCTTGTAAGGGAGAGTGATACAAGTGAATAGGACTGGGGAGTAGACAACATGGTGGTATGGTTTATATATGTAAGTAAGGGGCTTTAGGGTAGGTAGTCTGAGTCCTAATTGATTGAGGGCTGGTGTGAGAGATAGAAGAAAAGCAGTGAGATAAGGAACATGTGTAGAAAGCAAGGTGTCCATATGGTATAACCTCATAGATAAGGTGAGAGTCTAGACTAGGTCTGGACTTGAGGTCACGTAGTTTCCCACAGTCACATGACAAGGAAGAGCAGAATGTCACATGATCAGAAAAGGGGTAAGTCATGTGACTGCAAAAGTGAAAATATGTTAAGTATGATGGTAGAAAGAAAAGTGAAAACATAGTGTGAGGTCCTGAACTATAACACTGGATGGAAGACTCCTTTCTAAGTGTGAACATCATTAACAGACTAGAAGAGAGTGACTGGGTAATGATTAATGAGGAGAATTAGAAGATGTGGGATATCAATCAGGAGCACTTTATGTTCTATTCACCCCTGCTCCTACCATCACTTCTGACTTAGCACAATTAGTACATGGTGGTGGAAGTGTCACCTAACATCAAGATGACAAAACTAGTAGCCCCTATCTGGTACCAACACCAGATACTGCTTTTCAACATTAGAGAAGTAGAAATGTCCCCTCAATAGGTAATTCCCTTCTAGCTTCACCAGAAGAAGACTCACCTGGGTCAATATATGGCTCAGAGACCTACCATCAATGGCCCCCACCGCCTTGGTGAGGCTGTCACCTAATACCTTAAGGGAGCAGATGGGCTTTTTCAGTTCACACTTATAACAAGACTCCTAATCTTTGTATTTATAACCAAGGATTCAAAATCTTCCATTGTGACATCTTTCCACCATGCTATTCAAATATCTTCCTTTTAAAACAATGGCTCTAGCTTTTCAGGCTGAACAAAACAATGACCTCTACAAACTTGTTGAGAGATATCAAGAACTCTGCCCTAACCAGAGTAGAGACTTTTTAAGATGAATATGTGCACTTAAAATCAACTTTTTAATTTCCAGACAAGAATTGCTTTCTACTCAGACAAAAGACAATGCCTATTTCCAGAGCATAAACTTCTTCTTGAAAAGGTTATCCCTATCCAGAGACAAATTTGTTCTTTTAAAGATTCACCAGAATAACTCAATGACATCTATGATACCCTAGCAGAGATCAACTGAAAGCGAAGAAGAAGAGCTACTGAGGAGAGCAAGTCACAATGAAGAACTCACCACCATGTATAGAAGTAGACTTCATCTTTTTTCTTCTATTCCTTCTGTTTGGCCTATTTGGCATGCTACAAACCATGCTTATCTTTTTGAAATGAATAATCCTTTTTTATCCTTTGCTACCATGAATGCCTGGAGTGATCCAGAGACCATTGATATACCATACCATTCATGTGCACAAAGAGAAATTCTCATAGAAACATGGATTATGTCAAACAAGTACATGACAAACGCATATCACCTTAATACATTATTTTACAAACATTTTGAATCTTTCTCATAGAAACCTTTACCTACACATTACATAGAGAAACCCTATGAAGGTCTCTGAACAAAAATAGAGTGAAAGCTTTATTGGGACCAAAAATTCCAGGAGTCCCTTGGATATAATCAAAAGCTTCATTACTTTTGTTCCTGAATTACTACACACTAGAGATCTGGACAACCTCCAAGAACACAACTAGGAACATAGAGACAAGACATAAGATTCAGATTAGGAAATGCAGGCAATGCACCATTCTCCCTTTTTTAATATTTATTTTTGTTTTGACATTCTGATTGCTGACAAAGGCTTTGCAGACATACTTCTTTTCTAAATAGCTGCTCTTACTACCTCTACCAATATCAGAGTCAACAATACTATTCTCAATTGCATTCCTGTCTTAAAGGACAATTCAAATACCCTATCTAATCTCAACACCTTCAATCAGTCCTTCAATCTTTATCTGTCTGAGGATTTATTGATTGATCTATTGTCTATGATGTCACTCTTCAAGCAGATCAACCAAAATGAATCATTATCAACTGAAGGGTATGTGGCATCCTCACCAGCACCCTTGAAGACCAGTTTCTCCATTTGGTCTCCTATGATTATCCTCAAGTTATCTCTGCTACACATCTCTCAGTCGTAAAAGCACTTTGGGATAAATTATTCAGTCTTTTTGGATCTGAAGGTCTGTCTAGTCAATTCTATTTATTTCATCAGATCCTTAATTCCAGGATTAACTTAAAAAATGCTCAAATAAGCATTGGCAAGATCACTTTCTTGTTTAATCAATTGAGCTTGGCTGGCTTAAGGCTACTAGATTCATTTCAAGCAATGTTCATCCTTCTGGATCTCCCAGATTTTTTCTTTTCCTTTGCTTCCATTGTCACACAAACCACTTCTGCTGCCAATTTCTGAATAGACAATATTACTAACAAGATTCTTTCCAAAGTTTTCCTCAGAGGAATTCGAGATGGTTTGGCTGCCTGCATTAATTTTGCAAAGAATGACAACATAAGCATTTCTTCCACCAATCATACCACTGTAATTTGCAGAGGCCCACCTGAATCTAATCAGTGGAGATGTCCTCAGAGACATGGATTCAACTGTCCAATTAACAGCTCATGTCCTTTTGGATCTGATACCTTTAAAGAAGTGCATCTTGGGGTCAATAAGAAAACCTTACCAAGGCAAACCCAACTTTCAGAAGAACCAAAACCATAGTGGTTTTGAGATGTGTTAGAAGAAGAAAGATACAAAAGGAAAAGAAAAGGCTCCTCAAACCAATACAGTTCAGGGAGAAGGTTTTATTTATGAAGTCACTATAGATGAACTAGTGCTAAATGAAGTACCAGAGGATCAGACCAACATTGTCACAGAAGACGATAACCTCTTTTCATGGGGTGAGATAGAATCAAAATGAAAAGGGTAACATGGACATAGAGGAAACTATCCAAATTAAAGAGATCAATGACACAGATATGGATCCTGTGCATAATTCCTTTTAGCACTGCTCCTCTTTCTAAAGTCTCAGACTCAGAAGCATAGCTATCTGAGAGATGAGAGCTATTGCCTTTGCAATGAGACACCTTACCACCCTTAAAGCAAAATGCAAAAGAAAAGAAAAACAAACAGAATAAAGTTGTCTTATCTTTAGGAGGTTTGGTTTCAAGCAACACTCATTTTAATTCCTTAAATCCTACTATTTCTTCTCCACCTATTCCTTACATGCAGACCAAAGAGTTTCACTCTTTAGCCCTCACATTTCATACATTATAATGAGAGAAGAATCAGTGTGGAAGAGATTATATATCTGAAAGGAGAACACATGAAGGAAATATTCCTATTGGTGATAATGGTGGTACTTATAGGATAACCAATCCAGACATGAATATGTTCTATAACAAGGAATCCAACAAATACCTTTGCTATTACATTGAAACAAATACACTTCAGAGTGATAAGAAGTCTGCATTCAGCAGAACTCATTGGATGATTGACAGTAAATGCACAGACCATTTATCTCCATTTATTGAAGATTTCATACATCTAGGCACAAAAATATGTCAAGCTTCTATAGCTAATGGATCTAAGGTATGTATGCATGGACCTGGAACCATTCTCATCCAACAGATCAACAAAGGATTTACTCCTCCTACAGTTTGTCTTAAAGAAGTTTGGTATGCTACTAATTCTGCTCACAGATTATTTTCAGTATCTTCTCTTACCAACCATGGCTATTGCTATGAGATCAATCAATCTTGATCATGTATTTGGGACAAGAGGGCATGCAAGATGATACAGGCCACTGCCTTATCTCCTGCTAATAATCTACACTGATTTCAGTCTGAAATAATTACTCCAAATTATCAATATATAGCCTTTTTTGCAAATGATAAGTCTTATCTTATCTGGCATCAACATTTTGGCCACACCTCTAAAAATGCTTTGCACCATACACATACCCACTTATCTAGTGTTTCTTCAATTACACCTCCTTCCTCTAACTCCTCTTGTAAGGGTCATTCTTTAGGAAAGATGCTGAATCACTTGTTCTCTACCTCTAACAAGTGTTATTGAACTCGCTATGATACACTCAGACTCACTTTACAAACAATCTTCCTATCTTATCTTATCAGATAGCATCATGTGACCTTATCTATATCTTACCCCTAGGTACATCATATGACCAAGCACATGAGATGATGACATCATAAGTCTAGGCCTGTCTAGGCAATGACGTCAGCATATGTCATACCTCATGTCCACCTTATGGACTACCTTCTATACCAGCCCTTAACTAGAGTACACACCTGCCCTTAACCATCCCCTTTTATATATATACTATACCCTCTCTAGATATCCTCCAGTCTATTCACTTGGTTCTTATCTGATTCTCTACATCTGAACTGCCTGAGCACTACAGTAGAGGGCTGCCTTCCCTTCTTGTCAGTTATGCTACTGTAAAAGACACTCCCCACACAACAATCCTGCCATACTCCTCACTGCTTTATCTATGACCCTAATAGTCCTCTTGTCGACATGTCATGTTGCAGCAGTACTCCATAATGACAAGTGGACCTCTTGTCCCCTTGCTCTGGTGCATATTGACCTTATGGGTCCCTTTCCAATTGAATCTTACTCTCATGCTAGGTTTGTCCTTACTTTTATTGACAATTATTCTGGGCATGCTTTACTTTCCTTCTTACAGGCCAAGTCAGATTGTTTGTCTAATTTCTGTAACATGATCTCTTGAGCTGAGACCTTCACTGGTCACATACTCACCTCCATATATTCAGATCATGGAGGGGAATTCATATTCCATGAGTTTCAGGCATGCCTCACTTTCAGAGATATCACCCAACAGACTTCTGTTCCTTACATACCTTAGTAGAACAGCTACACTGAGATTTAATAGAACCATTATGGAAAAGGCAAAAGCAATGCGTCAGCATGCTTGCCTTCCTAAAGTGCCCTGGTAAGACACTGTAGAGACATCAGTACACCTATATAATAGACAATCCACGCATCATTATAATTGGAAAACTCCCATAGAAATATTCAATGGAAAGAAACCTAATGCATTATACTTCAGAGTGTTCAGATGTTGAGCATATGTTTTCATTCCTCCAGAACAACAGCAAGACAAATTGTTTCTCAAATCTAAGGAAATGACATTAATAGGGTATAAACCAAATATAGTACTAAAGATTGGTGCTTTTGGTCAAAACAAAAGCATAGAGTTGTTGTCACTACTAATGCCACCTTTGATGAAAGCTATTTTCTGCATTGTTCCAGAAACCAAGTAGACGGACCTGCCCCTATTCTCATCAATAACAAAAGGGCAAATGATGAAATTCAGGATTAACCAGACCCTAAATCATCCACACATCATGTTTACATATCAACTGCAATTCCTCACAGTAATTCTCCTGATCCAAATCAATGGATACCTCCACAAACACCACCAAAATCTAAATCTCCACTTTATTTCAGTCCTAAATCAAGTCCAAGTCCTCTATCTCTGAGGACGCCCTTTATACCAACATGCTCTGGTGTAAGAAGACCTAAACCAGACACAGGACACAGAAGTGACATTGAGGATTGTCATCAACACAAACAATTCTTAGTTTCAGATTCACCTTCTTCACCAACAGACAAAGATCACTAGTTAATACCTGCTTCAATACCTCCAGTTTGAATGCCTCCCAGACAACATCACATTCTAGAGAAACACGACCAGAATTTTGAATATGTCCTCATCAATATCATCCTACATCTGATGAGAGATCTTTGTTTAGACCTCCTCTTGAGTAATGCAGATCTAATCATATTCCTCAACCTTGCATTTTACCAGATAACACATATGGTAACTGTTATCGGACGAGCTATGATACTTGCGATTACACTCGGACTCACCTATGAACAGTTTCGTTTATCTTATCTTATCAGATAACGTCACGTGACTGGTCACGTGACCATCCGGTTATCTGCCCTAGATCTTATTTATATCTTACCCTTAGGAGAGTCACGTGATCTGGCACGTGACATGCTGACATAGCGGTCTAGGTCGACGACGTCATAGTCTAGGCAATGATGTCATCATGACATCATACCTCATG
>JBBPRT010000065.1:0-30137 GCA_038093175.1 Boletus hoseneyae
CTGCCATTGCTGCAATGGAGAATCAGCTGTGTAAGAATGATATGGCATATATTACCTCTGCACAGCAGCCAGCAGGGAAAAAAACAGCGTTGACGCCTGTTCATCACCACCATCAACTAGCAGGCAAGTATTGAATCCAAGTCAGAAACACTTACTAGTACCTTACACTGATTTCCTTTCATTATGCCAGTTATTCCCAAGGCCATCGCCACAGATTCTGGCAATGGATCAGAGCCTGAGGGCAATGGATTAGTTCTAACTGATATTGAAGATGCGGAGGCTATCTGGAATCAGTATATTAAGTGCTGTGCTCTTTGAAAGGCTGTCGGAGAGGCCCGCACAACAACACCTGCTGGGCCTGTCATACAGAAGTGCCTAGCTCAGGCAGTAGAGACAACAACTAACAACATGTAAGTTCTTACCAAACTGAAAGTCATCCACTTACATTTGAGTGTGAAGGCTGGTGCCGAAGAAACAAAAGAAGATGCTCTATGCAAGCAATCTTAGTAAAGACTGGAAAAAGAAAATCGATCAGATAAAAGGTACAACTAACAAGGATACACCACATGGTAGTGTCCCAGTGGCTGGGGAGACCGTCAAGCTTGCTCTTGCAGCCGACTTGCCAGAGGCAAAAGAGGCTATTGTGATCAGATGCCAAACATCACAAGGAGAGTCCAGCTTTGGTGATGTCTCACAGACCTTTGACAAAATCTTGGAGGCCCCAGGTGAGTTTGACATCAATGATTCACCAGATGATATGGCAGGTATAAGAAAGGGAAAGACCGGAATACAAGGAACAGTGACGATAAAGGGGAAGGGCAACAGGGTGGTGGGTGGCAGTGCATGGGAAACAAAGTCAGTCAGTTGCCTATTTCATTGCTTGATAAGCTTGAACTCACAGCAAGTTTGTATCTCAATGCTAATGCATGGTTGACATTGCAGATGGGCTTGAAGGTAGCCTTCGTTACTAATGTGGATCAGGCTGCTGGCATGGAGGGTAGCGAGAGGGGAAAGGCGAAGGCCATGAGGGATATCAAGGTCATGGATCTCCTATTCAGAGAAGACCGCCATACTAAGTCTCAGTGGGAGGACTTGATATGTCTACTCATTGACTGAGCTGGGACCACAGATGATCCTTTCGGCACCAATGAAGACCTGGACCTCATGTTAACAATTCAAGAACTATGGAATCTGTATTTGGATGAGTATCCACTCTGAGACATTATGGACTATCCTGCCATCAAAAAACTTGCGAGTGTCCTTCCTACATTCAGCCATCATGATCTAATTCTACAACACTATCTTTACTGGCAGGCCTGTGATAGACTGAATACATGGCACAGCAATATCAGCGAACATGGCCTCAAATGTCTCGAAACCTTGTTCCAAGGACCTGAGTACAGTCAAAGTCCGAATCGTGATGCACAAGCTATGTTCGTTCAGTCACAACTGCCGTACATTCAGGGCAGTGACCACAAAGTGATCTATCCCTTAATTTATGGTGAGCCAGAGGTGAGTAGGGTTATCCAATTCTTAGTTGGTAGTTCATTCACATTGTATAATCAGAACCTCAAGGGAGCTTGGGAGTCCCCGCTCATTGCTGCTATATTGTCTTATCACATCTGCCAGGTTGGGAAAGATATTCTTGCCTTTGGGAACCCTTCAGGTGCACTGGCACTGTGCACCGCCTTGGTAATGAAAT
Organism: Boletus hoseneyae; assembly: GCA_038093175.1. Classification (NCBI taxonomy): domain Eukaryota; kingdom Fungi; phylum Basidiomycota; class Agaricomycetes; order Boletales; family Boletaceae; genus Boletus; species Boletus hoseneyae. Next base: position 1,703 of record JBBPRT010000065.1, read on the forward strand.
GATTTTGTTACAAAATCATTAACTGATACTTGTTGACAGCTCGAGCAGGCCCTTGAACTGTACCAGACTGGTGAGAATGCCAAGGATGAGAAGGATGGTGTTAAGGGAGATGGTGAGAGTCTAGGTCAAGGTGTGAAACAAGGCAGAAATCTCTTCAACCATAAGTGGGCAAATGTGGCATGGCTATATGCAAGATCGACCTTGAAACTCAGTGAAAAAAAAATGGTGAGCTATTCGCTAGCAGGCAGATACCTCTGTTTGTGCAGACTCAGGTGATCAAGAGGCGATCCAGTCTTGAGCTGGTTCCACTGATGACGACAATATACTCATGATCGCTAGGGGTGATATTCAGGAATCTGAATCTGAGGGCAAGGCAGAAAGCACAGGTGTGAAGGGTGATTAAATGACAGAGACAGTTCAAGTTGGTTTGTTTCATACTAAGTACAAGTAGTACAACGTGCCAGGCAGCTGCACAATAGAGTTTAATGGATTTACCATTTTGGGTTGGGGTGAACAGCCTAGCAACAGACCAGGTGTGCCGGTATTAGGCTCAGCAGAGCAATGTTCTGGCCTGTCAGGCAAGCTGTTCTGGTGCTAGGCAAGTTGTTTTGGCACTGGCAGGGTGTTCTGGTGTTCTGGCAGGGCAGCTGCCAGAACAAATAGAATGTGCCAGAACGTTGCCAGAGTGGTGCACTTTTGTTGATGCAGCTACATAGCTTCCTAGGTTTTTGCAATTGCAGAAGAGGTGACTGATCTTCTTGCAGTTGTAACATTTCCACATTTCAGTTTGCTGGACCATGTGAGTGTTCATGGGTGCACCTCGACCTGGTTGTAGGCTGACCTCCGTGTACCTTGGTTCAGCTTTCTGCTGAAGAGGGCAGCTACTGCGCTCCAACTGCATGTTGGTGAACTTCTTACCCAGTTCCATTGCCTCTGTCTGCCATGTAGTGAGGTCATCTGCGATTGCCAGTTTATGAATTGATAATTGAAAGTAGATGTTGTAGTCTAGTTTCTCCTTGTATGCTTGGAAGGCATTGGTGACAGCTGTGGAGATTCCTGCATTGATTCTGTATAGCTCGAACTGCTGTGTAAACACCTCTACTGGCATAGACCCTTGTCGCAGTTCCATGAATTTCTTATAGACCTCTTCCTTCAGGACATTGATCCTAAAGAATTCCTCAACCTCCTTTTTAAGATCTACCCAGGCAGGCCAGCCACCTGGGTTGTTCATACTGGCCTAATATTTCTCCATCGTAATCCAAGCGAAAGTTTTGGCCCTCCTGGTCATACAGAGAAGTACCGCAGTGGATTTCTGATAGTTGTCCAATGTGTCATGGCATTGGACCCAGGTTTCAATTTTTGTCCACCAGACATGGTAGGTGGCTCGGTTGCTGTCCCAGTAGCCTAGTTTGGCAATTAGCTTGGTGGGAAAAGAGAAAGAGGAGGGCATGGTAGTGGGTTGTTGAAGTGAAAGTGACGTTTGCAGCAGTTGCTGTATTTGCTGCATCACATTCAAGATGTCTTGCCAAGTAGGCATGGTGGGGGTAACTCTGGACATTCTGGTGGGCAATGAAGGAATGGAAGGAGATGATGATTGGAGTGAAGGATTTATTGGGGAAAGTGGGATGGGTGATGTAGGAGCGAGTGGGGACAAAGTGCGAATACTTCATGGTGACCTGCTTCCACTGGGCGAATATATTTTGGATGATGCACCTTCTTAACACAAGGCTAATGTTGGCGGCAGGCAGGAGCAGGCTTGACTGTGGGGATGGGAGTAGGGGTGTGCAGACAGGCGGGTTCTGGTGCTAGAACAAGTGCAGGAGCATCAAAATCTTCAAGATCCTCGAAGTGGATGTATGGATGGTAGGTGAGATCGAAGTTGTCAGCGGGAGGTTGGTTGTTTGGGTCAAAGTTGTCAGGAATGTTATTGATAGTCAGAACTGGAGGTGGTGTGGCTTGGCAGAAGTTATGGTAGAATTTGAGAGCATTGTATTCCTGTCTACATTCAGCTCAATAGAGGAAGTGAGTGCATATGAAAAGATGTGAAAGGCAACATAGACAGGTTGGGTTTCATAGCAGTCCTATTCAGGTGAAACCAGACGAGAATATTTACTTGAGAGAGTAGAACCTTCCATCAGATGGTAGGTTGTACAAGTGAAGTGATAGAGACAATGCACTAGAGGTGAGTGTTGATGACAATGTAGATACTGACGTTGAAGTTGTTGAAGGGTAGAAAGATGAGGAACGTAGTGAGCATCCAATGATGAGGATGACGTGACAAAGTGCTTGGGTAGGAAAGAGGAGACAAGAGTGGTATTCAAGAGTAGAAGGCCTCTGAGGAAGAGAATACAAGTGAATAGGACTTGGGAGCAGATGACATAGAGGTATGGTTTATATATGTAAGTAAGGAGCTTTAGGGTAGGTTGTCTGAGTCCTAATTGATTGAGGGCTGGTGTGAGAGATAAAAGAAAAAAAGTAAGATAAGGTGCATATATAGAAAGCAAGGTGTCTGTGTGGTATGACCCCATAGATAAGATGAGAGTTTAGACTAGGTCTGGACTTGAGATCATGTGGTTCCCATGGTCATGTGGTCCCCATGGTCATGTGCAGAGATCACGTGATAAAAAAGAGTAGAATGTTATATGATCAGAAAAGAAGTTAAGTCATGTGACATGGTCACGTGACTGCGAAAGTGAAAATATGTTAAGTATAAGTTTGAAAGAAAAGTGAAAACATAGTGTGAGGTTCTGAACTTTGGCCTCTGTAACTCTCTAGCCACGTTCCAAACTATGATGAACAAGATCTTTTCCAATATGGAGGGAGTAATGGTGGTCTACATTGATGATCTCATGATCTTCACCAAATCTCCTGATATTAAGGAATATTACAAGATAGTACTTGAGGTTCTCCACCACTTAGAAGCCAATGATCTCTTGGCTAAACCAGAAAAGTGTAGCTTCCGGGTCATCAAGGTAGAGTCCCTAGGAATGATAGTTTCCAGAAATGGTATTCAAATGGATAACAAGAAAGTAAAAGCCATTATCGAATGGCCGACACCTAGAACAGTATGAAACGTAAGCAGCTTCCTAGATCTCACCAATTTCTATCGCCACTTTATCAAAAATTATGCATAGGCAGCTCACCTGCTCAATGATCTCACCAAGAAAGACACCTTCTTTCGGTGGAAAACAGATTAGCAGAGTGCCTTTGACATGCTTAAAAGGAAATTCACTACCACTTCTATTCTTGCTCATCTCAATATAGACAAACAGTTCCACCTAGAAACCAATACATCAAACTTTGCCACTAGTTGTTATAGTTCTGGACCTCACGCTACATTTTTCACATTTTATTCACCTCATTGTACTTAGCAAACTTTTCACTTTCGCAGTCACATGACCTAGTCACATGACTTGACCCCTTTTTAGGATCATGTGACTTTCCGCTCTTCCTCGTCACGTGACCGTGGGACAACATGTGACTCGAGTCCAGACTCTCATCTATCTATGATGTCACCCCTCACGGTTACCTTGCTGCTTCCTCATGTTTCCTTATCTTTGTCTTTCCCTCACTGGTCCTCAACTATTTAGGACTCAGACAACCTACCCTAAACCACCCTAGTATCATATATATACCGTTCTCTCTCGTCGTCTTTTCCTTAGTCCTATTCACTTGTCTACTCTCCCTTGGGGGGCTGGACACTTTGTTTACCACTCCATTTCTCTACCTTTGCACTGTGCTGTCTCATCCTCGTCACCGGATGCTATGTCGTTACTTTGTTTCAATACCATCATCTACCTGCACCATCTCACTTGTCGTTGTCGTTGACACCACCTCGCAAACCGTCGTCTCCATCAGTTCCCTCGTCACTCCTGCCGATAAACAGGATTAACTCGTCCAAGTTCCCATCTGGTTTCACTTGAATAGGACTCCCCTGTTCATTCCCTGCTGCATTCACTCTCTACACTCATATGTGCACTCATTTCCTGTACCGAGCAGAACGCCGCCAGGAACTCAACGCCCTAGAATTTTATCGTACCTATCGACTTCACCAAGGAACCCCGCCTCCCGCTCCATACACCTTAGAGGCAGAAAACCCAGAGAACATTGACCCTAACGACCAGTCTCCTGGTCCCTTCGAATTTGTCAACCACCCCGCTCCTCGCATTCTCACACCCAAGCCCGAGCAAGTTCAGGCGCCAGAACCCGCCCCCTTCCCGCAGTTCTTCTTTCACCAACATCTCCGCTCACCTTCTCCTGCACCAGCAGTCAAACCTGCTCCTGCCCACTGCCAATGCCAACCTCGCATTAAGAAAGCCAGACACCCACAATACATTCGCCCTCAGAGGACGGTTCCTGGGAAGGTTCGTGCGCTCTGTCCCCGAGCAACCCTTTGTCGCCCATCCCGATATCACTAGCTGTAACTCCCTGCTCATCCTCCCCTTCCATCCCTCCTTCGTCACCAAGAATGTCCAACTAACCCACGGTCCCAATATGGCAGGACTTCATCAACACCATGCAATTAATGCAACAAACATTGCAAGTGTCTCTAGCCCTCAATGCCGCCCCTCCTGCTCCCTCTTCCTCTTTCCCCGCCAAGCTCATCACTGAATCAGGCTACTGGGACGGCAATCGGTCCACCTACCGCACTTGGTGGATCAAAATAGAAATGTGGATCCAGTGCCACGACTCGCTGGACAACCGACAAAAATCTGCTGCCATCCTCCTCCAGATGATGGGCCACACTGAGAATTTTGCACGGATCACTATGGAGAAATACGCGGCCAGTACCAACAACGCCAGAGGTTGGCCCAGCTGGGCCGATTTAAAAAAGGAAGTCAAAGCCTTCTTTAGGATTGACGTCCTAAAGGAGGAAGCTTACAAGAATTTCGTCAGACTATGCCAAGGGTCCATGCCGGTGGAAGTGTTCACCCAACAATTCGAACTTTACCGGACCGATGCCGGAATCCCCGCCACCGCCAACAACACCCTCTGCGCGTACAAGGAGAAAATGGATTACAACATCTATTTTCAACTCTCCATCTGCAAACCCGCCCTCGCCAACACCCTCACAACGTGGCAAGCCGAAACCATCGAACTCAGCAAAAAATTTAACAACATGCGCCTGGAGCGCAGTTCATGACCACTTCGGGAGGAAGGTGGTCGAGAACCAAGGTACATGGAGGGGAGCTCCTATGGACACGCGCGCCGTCCAACCCACTATGAAGACGCACAAATGCTACAATTGCGACAAAACCGGCCACCTGTCGTGCAATTGCAAGGAGCCTCGTCATCTGCATGGCCACCCCGTTTTCAACCCTACTACTGGTCACACCTGCTTCCTTCCTTGCTCCAACATCCGCGAGATTGAACTTGCACCCACTACCAACATCGCCCCCGTCCCCTCATCTTCCATGCCTTCAGCAGCGCTCTCATCTGCCCCGCTGTGGCAGACAGAAGAAGCTAAGGCATTTTACTTTGATATGTTCACGGCACAAGCCCGGCAGCTAGCTGCCGATGGACTTAAGGGAAAAGGCAAGGCTAAGTGAACCAGGGAGGTGCTCACTCAGCTACGGACCTATCTTCTTCTTTTTCTTACGCTTCATCTTCTTCTTCACATAACCGTTTTGCTATCTTAGGGGAGATGGACAGTGGGTTGGTAGGCGACAATTCATCAAATTTTGTAGTGTCACCAGTTTCTTCTTTGCCTTCAGAAGGAGCGTCTCATTTGAGCGCGGCGCCCGAAGTAAAAAATAGCGTGCTTAATTCTCTGCAAAAAATAAAAAATACTTCTATTGAATCTTTTTCTTCTTTAAAATCCTCCCCTACTAACCTTAACCTCAGGATCATCCCTGACGGCGACGAATTCGAAATCGCCACCGACATCTACTTCAAAAATAACGATAAATGGCAAAAAACAACAGAAAATGCACTCCTCGACTCTGGCGCCTACCAGACATTCATCAACAAAAAATGGATACAGTCACTAGATATCCAAACCAAAAAATTATCTCTCCCTCGTTCTATCTCCAATGCTGATGGCTCGACGTCATCACACGGCAACATCACCGATTACGTTTCACTCGTATTATCTTATCAAGGGCACTCTGAAGGAGTTGACACCCTGGTGACTAATTTAGGTACTCACCATATTTATTTAGGATACGATTGGTTTAAACGCCACAACCCCCTCATTGACTGGGTTGAAAAAACTATCAACTTCTGCTGCTGCACTCATAACTGCGTTACGATCAATGCAGCAAATCTCGTCTATGGCATTTGGAATGCCTCGATTTGATCCATTGAGGAGGACCTCGCTGAAAAGGTACCTCTCCAATATCACAAATTTCTTGATGTTTTCAGCAAAAACGAATCACAATGGATGCCGGTCTGCAAACCATGGGACCACGCCATCGATCTTAAACCTGACTTCGTACCCAAAAAGGGTCAGGTAATCCCACTATCTGATGCTGAATTAGAAGAAGTTCGTAATTTTATAGCCTCCGAGCAAGAGAAGGGCTATATCCACCCTTCCAAGTCTCCACAAACCACACCCATCTTTTTTATACCCAAGAAAACCAGCGAAAAATGTCTGGTCATGGACTACCGATATTTAAACGAGGGTACAGTAAAAAATTCTTACCCTCTTCCCCTCATTTCAGCACTCGTCAATTGCCTTAAAGGCACGGATAAATTCACCTGCCTCGATCTCAGGTGGGGATATAACAATGTTCATATCAAAGAAGGCAACAAGTGGAAAGCTGCATTTGTAATGCCGCTCGGGGCATATGAGCCCATCGTAATGTATTTCGGTATGACTAATAGCCTGCCGATGTTCCAACAGATGATGAACAACATCTTCAACGACATGTACACGGTCGTCATCATCTACTTGGACGATATGTGTATTTATACAAAGGGTAAAACCGACAACGAACATTCTGAAGTTGTCAAGGAAGTTCTTCGCTGCCTTCGTGAAAACAACCTTTATGCGAAACCTGAGAAATGTATTTTTAATGCTGACAAAGTTGACTTTCTTGGCATGACAGTGTCCACCGACGGTGTCGGCATGCAAATGAAAAAAGTGGATGCCATCCTCGATTGGCCAGTGCCCACCAAATTAAAACACCTTCAATCCTTCCTTGGTTTTTGTAATTATTATTGTCGCTTCATTCACGGTTTTGGACAGATAGCCCGCCCCCTAAACGATCTTACCAAGAAAAACACGCCATACACATGGGGGGAGGCTCAACAAAAAGTGTTTGACACGCTGAAACGTCAATTCACCACTGCGCCACTCTTGGCATACCCTGACTCCTCCAAAGATATGCGTGTCGAAACAGACACTAGTGATATTGCCACTGGAGCGGTATTATCGGTCCTAGGGGAGGATAAGTCTTGGCGCCCCTGTGCTTTCCTTTCACATTCTTTTTCTCCTGCCGAACGCAACTACCCAGTCTATGACAAGGAGTTGCTTGCAATTATACGCGCTCTTGAGGAGTGGCGTCATTACCTTATTGGGAAAACTAACTTTGAGATCTGGACAGACCACAAAAATCTCGAATATTGGAAAAAACCCCAAACGCTCTCGGGTCACCAGGCGCGATGGCACGAACTCCTACAGGAGTTCAATTATACGTTGATCTACAAACCCGGCAACACGAACGGACGTGCCGACGCTCTGTCTCGGCGCCCAGATCATGGTGATACCATCAATAAATTAAACGAGAACATCACTGTTTTTTCTTCTCATGTTCTTCGATCCTCTTCTTTATCTATCCCCATTGAACTCACCTCCTCCGATGCCCGCTTACCCTCAAAGGGCTCTTCCTCCGCTGCAGGCTTCGACCTGCATTCCACTGAGGATCTTGACATCCCCACCCACAATCAGAAACTCATCCCCACCCGTGTCAAGATCCAACTCCCTCTCAGTACCTATGGGAGGATTGCACCTCGTTCAGGCCTTGCCTTCAAACATAAAATTGACGTCATGGCTGGAGTCATTGACGCCAATTATAGGGGAGAAATTGGTGTAATCCTCTTCAATCATTCCGACTTCCCCTTTTACGTTTCTAAATTTGATCGCATCGCTCAACTAATTATTGAAAAAATAGAAAACCCAACACTATCAGAAACCAAGACTCTTGATGAGTCAGAACGAAACGACAAAGGGTTTGGCTCCACTGGAGTACAAGCCATTTCTTCCACGTCTCTCGCCCCAAATTTTGAAACTAAATTATGCATGGAATCCTCTAGGCTCAACGTTGACGCAGTAAACAAATATGAATACTACGCAACGGACAGACTCTTCAGAAATTCGAACAGCATTGTTTTCGTGCCCCCTTCTCTTCATAATGAACTCATTTCTATCTTCCACGATTCCCCAGTCGCAGGCCATCCTGGTCGCAACCACACCATTGCTTCCATTCGCAAATTTTACTGGTGGCCTGGAGCCGCCAAAGACATTTCTATGTACATTGAACACTGTCAGGTGTGCTCCCTCATGAAGGGTTCGTCAAAGCCACCGGCAGGAAAACTTCTTCCTTTACCCGTTGCTTCCCATCCATGGGAGGACATTTCAATTGATTTTGTAACCGGACTTCCCCTTTCTCTTGGCTTTGATTCTATAGAGGTTGTCGTGGACCGTTTTTCCAAAGAAATCGTCCTTTTTCCTTGTATGAAAACCACATCTTCCTTGGACTAAGCTTCCCTATTTAGAGACCACGTTTGGTGTCTCCACAGACTTTCTAACACTATTCTTTCCAACAGAGGACCACAATTCATCTTGGAGTTTATCAGAGAGTTGCTGCAAGTTTTGAGCATACAGCAAAAGCTGTCAATGGCGTACCACCCACAGACGGACGGACAAACGGAACGGATCAATCGGGAGATCCTCGCTTACTTACGGGCTTACGTGGCCAAAAACCAGGATTCTTGGGCATCTATGCTAAAGATGGCTCAATTTGCACACAATAATGCTATCTCAACAGCAACTGGAACTTCGCTGTTCACGATCACACAGAATTATGCACTGCGTATGGGATCAGAACCCACGACGTCCACTAAAACCCCTGGGGGGTCATTTGCTAAAGCCCTCGGACGTTCTCATGACGAAATACGCGAAACGCTAAAGAAAACACGCAATTGGATGTCGCACGCACAAGAATCCAAATGCTCCACAGCTTCCACGTATTCTATTGGTGATCTCGTCTGGCTCTCGATAGATCACCTTTCCCTTCCTTATCCAGCCTGTAAATTAACCCAAAAATACATTGGTCCCTATCATATCTCCGCCATCCTCCCTAATACCGTCACTCTCGTCCTCCCTTCCTCCGTCTCCATTCATCCCACCATCAACATTTCCCGTGTTAAACCCTATAAAGCCCTGCTAACCAGGCAAAACATATATAAGCCCGATGCCGTTACCATGACCGAAGATCGTCACGAAGAATATGAAGTGGACCATATCGTCCAATCACGTCTTTACCACGGAAAATTGCAGTACCTCATCCATTGGAAAGGATGGGACGAGGTGGATCGCACCTGGGAACCCGCTGTTAACTTGAAACACGCCCAAGACGCCATTAACGACTTTCACGCAACTTATCCCGCGGCCCCACGTCCTGTAAGAAGGCACAAGAGTAGATGAAGAGAAAGGGAGTTTTTATGTTAAAGAAGTCACAGAAGAAGAGGTTATGGTTAGTTGGTTCAGCATTGAAAGAATTTGTAAATCAGGTATGTTCAATAGTGGGTTGCAAAGGCATGGAAGAGATAAGTTGATCTTCAACATGTTGAACAGTATATGGGGGGTAAATGTGCTCACTGTGCCAATTAATAAGAACTGGACTAAAAGAGAGTTGTGGGATTGGTACTAGAAGTGGAGAAGGTGTTGTGTGAGGAGAGGATGTAAAAGAAGAAAAAAGCCTTATGTGACTAAAATCTGAAGTGGTATTGCATTGCAGACAGAAAGTAAAGGGGCATTACACATTGTAGCAATATCCAGTGCAGTGGCATTATATATAATAGGAACTTTCAAACTGTGAGTGATTAGGATGGACAGGTTCCTAGGAACAGTTGGAGTGTCTTGCCATGTGGAAGTAGGGAGGTTCTGGCTTAGAGTGTGCCCAAGATAGAACTTGTTGATGGCAATAGTGAGTGGTGATGCTGAGGTTGTTGATTCCAGATTGTTAAAGGATGAGTAAAAGAGTTTGCCTTTGTTCTTGGTGGATTTCTCAAAGCATGGTGGGGATAAAATCTGCATATCCTGGATAATTAGAGAGAGATTGTACAAGTGGGATTTGGAGAGTGAGATGAGCATTGACATGGTAGGCTTTGATAAGACTATCCATGATAGATCCTGAGTCAATAAGGAGATTCATGATAAGAATAAGATAAGGGTCTTTGAGGAAGGTGGCAATAACCACCAAGTCTTCTTCATTAACATCTGCTTCTGAATAACACACAGTGGAAGAAAGAGTAAGGGGAGGTGGTGATGGCATTTGAGATGTAGGATTTTGGGAAAGGAATAGGTAAAAGCAGAATTGCCATAGCAGAGGTGTGATGAAGTGAGGGGATTTTAGAAAGTGTAGTGCCAAGGACAGTCAAAATGGCAACAGAAACACTTGTGTTCAAGGTAGTGGGAGATGGGTAGTTTGTATTATTGTAGAAATTGTGTTTGAGGACAAGTAAGGTAAAGTAAGGTAAGGATGTGAGTAATGGTTTGGTCAAGAGAAACAACAAGATGCATGCGATGAGGGAGGTTCAAAAAGGAACCTCATAAAGATATTACAATATCCCTAACACTTGTCTTTCAGCAAAGAGAGTGAAGCATTTTATAGGTGAAGAGAATGGTGAAGGCATGACAGAGACTAGTTTCAGATTTCTAAGTGTTTTCAATGGAGTATCCTTTCCATGTAGTTAGGTATTGATAGTTGCCAGAGTGACCTTTGTGTGTAAGAATAGAATCTACTTTATATTCTTCTTTATTATCTATGACATCAGAAAAAGGTTTGAAAAATGAAGGTCCATACACTTCAGTCTGTTTGAAGGGAGATAAAAGAGAAACAGAGAAGATATTGTGAATTCTCTATTTTCTAGAGAGTTTTAATTGGTAGGTGAGGGGGATAGAACTTGTGAGATTTCAATGGTCCTAGTCTTTTGATGGGGAGAAGTGGGTGGTTCTTTGAGTCATAGTGAGATGAGTGGATTTATGAGTGGCAAGGGTTTCTTCTTAGGCTTTAGTGAGGGTGTTACAGCACTTTTCGAATGTGTGGGGAATTTGATGAAATCATTTGCATTTTTGGGCTATCACATGTCATCACATGTCCAACACCCCAAATATAACTTAGCAAATAAACAATGACAGTAAGTTTTCATTGTTCTTACTCACCATCATCCTCAGGTATTGACTATGCATAGACACTGGATGTCCAAGAGTGTGAAGGCCTGCATTCCTGTCCTGTACCATGAAGACAGGTTGTCCATCAAGGAAATTAGTAGCTGTCTAGGTGTCAAGAAGTCACTCATTTACCTTGTTCTTAAATTATACCAGCAATTTGGTGTCATCTTGAATATCGACAAATACTCATGCAGAGTGGGCTGTCCTCATGTTCTCAGTGAAGCTAACCTTGTCTTTATCACTCTCTTGGATTATCACAGATTGCTTTACCTTGATGACCTACAAGATGAGCTGTGGCTCAAATATGGTGTTTACACCTCACTCCCCACTATCCATTGTGCCCTCCAACAACTTGGTGTTGGTTACAAAGTTATCTCTGCTGCTACCTATGAATGAAACAAGATGTTACATGCAATCTATATGAACCGCATTGCTGACAAAGCTCCAGATGCAGAAATGTTGATGTTCATCAATAAAGCTGCAAAGAATGAATGTACACCATTGTGCAGATATGGGCACTCAGGCAAGGGTGTTTGTTGCATGGTTCAGAGGTGGTTTGTAAGAGGTTTGTAGTACTCAATTGTTTCTGTCATTACACTTAATGGGATTATTATGTATGATATTGTGTATGGTCCTATTGATAGGGATTGTTTCTATAAATTTACCAAGGAACTGGTGGTAATTATTCTGTTTATTCTATTTCAAAGTCTATGTTGTTTTGTTTGTTACTTATGGTCATTTGCTACAGATGCCATTCACAAATCTGTATGGAAAATGTGAGTACTAATATAAACGTGGCAGTCTGCAAGCTCATTTACCTCCCACCATACTTGCCTGATTACAATCCAATTGAGCAAGTGTTCTTATTAATCACAATGTCCAAAGAGGGGAGGTAAGCAGGTGAAGCCAAACATTGGCAATGATGAGGGATGATGGAGTTACTCAGAACTATGCAATGAGTCCAACGAGATGGTGGGACAGGGATAGGTATAGAGGAGGTTTCAGGGCAAGAACAACAATTTGGGCATTGCCCTTGGGTGTGACCTGGTGTATCAGTGCTGCAAATGGGACAACAGTACCATCTGAAATTAACTCCATAGTGTTTTAGGTGATGACACTCAAAGCAGGTCTTATTGAAATGGGGATGGGAATAAGGAAGAGGAGCATCAATAGAGATGCCATTGATAGTGCAGTGGAGATGAATTTTATTGGCTAGGTCTGCCTGTTCAAGGGCGATTAACTCATCTGACGAGATGGGGGATGATGATGGGAATGGAGAAGAAGAAAGAGACATGTAGACATGAGCTTTCCTGGGTACATAGTTGGGAAAGCAAAAGGGGCTGTGGGTATTACAGGTTTCATAGTGATAGCGGTCTAGATCCACAACAAACTCAGGCATTCCAAGTTAATGAAGGGCTTCGGGGAGGACATTGTTTAGGGCACTAGCAATAGATACCAATGTCTGTTGATGGCAGCCGAGACTTTTGCTGCTGGTGACCATCCATAGAAGGTAGGTTAGATGGTCTGCTTGTAAATGGATATGGGCAAGGAGAAATAGAGGGGAATCTAGATCAACATGATGTTCAAGTAACATGGCAAGGTGGGGTTGATGAAGGAGTTCCCAGGTGTGGGAAGTAACATAATCCATTAAGGTGTTAGTTTGTTGATGGTGGGTGAAAGTAGAAACATTGGGGGTAACGATAGTGGTGGCAGTAGTGGCAATAAGTGGTGGAGTAGGAGGGACCCAAGGAGTGGCATCCCATCCAGCAGAGGCATTGGTGGGCAAGGGGGTGTTACAAGAAGAAGACAGTAAGGGAGAAGATAAACAATCAATAAGAGGATGAGTAGAAGAAGCAATAAGAGAAGAAACAGAAGAGATGGAAGGAGAAATAGAATGAGAAGAGGCAATAGAGGACATTGTGTTTTTAGTGATAGAGGTAAGGAGAGTGAAAGACAGAGGAATGTTGTTTCTTATAGTCCAACAGGGACTTTGCATGTTTGAGATCCCATTCAGGAACCTAGGAGTCTTCTTCAGTAGTATATCTCTTCCATCGGATCAGGAAGGAACGGGAGGATGGGAAGCTATGGTGGCATAAGATCTTTTCAATTTTATATTCTTCTTCTCCTTCAATAAGGTCAGGTGGTGGTTGTGGGAAGTTTGGACCATGTATGGGATTTTCATGATAGGGAGATAAGAGAAAAGCATGAAACATGTTGTGCATTTTCCATGTGGTAGGGAGTTTAAGGTGATAAGTGATCAGAGATAGGACCTTAGTGATAGTAAATGGTCCTTCATGTTTTGAGGCAAATTTGGGGTTGATGACAGCATGTTTGAGGTTCCTAGCTTCAAGCCAGACTTTCTGTCCCTTGGTAAAAGAGGTAAAGTGTTAGCAAGTATGAGAGAACATAACCCAGTGGGCAAGTTCATATGAGAGATTTAATGCAGGTTTCCACCACAAGGATAGTCATAGTAGGGATTACTAATGGTAGAGCACAAGGTTTATATCTCATCATGAGGTAGAATGATGATTGGTTGGTGATAAAGTGAACTTGGTGATTGTGGGTGAATTTGACATGGGAAATGAAGTTAGTCCACATGGTTGGTTGATTACCACAGAAGATTTAGAGATAGGTCTCAACTTCTTGATTGATACATTTGGTTTTACTGTCGGATTGAGAGTAGTAGGCAGTGGAAAGGGAGAGCTCATAGTTCAGGAGTTTTCCTAGAGCTTTGGCAAATGCAAAGGTGAATTAGGGTCCACAATCAGAGATAATTTTGTCATAGAGACCAAAGTGAAGGTAGACTTTGTGGAAAAAGAGGGAGACTATCCCTTCTATGGTAATGGTAGACTTAGTGGGGCAGAGAATTACCCCTTTAGTAAGCCCATGGTTGATCACAATCAAGAGAGCGTCAAAACCAGAAAAGATTAGAAGACCAATAATGAGGTTACAAGAGATTTGTTGGAAGGGATAGGAGGCAGATGAGCAAATGGGAGTGAGCGGGGGGGGCATCATAGGATGAGTATTAACCTTATTCTATTGACAGATAGCACAACCATCAATGTAAAAGTAGATATAGGAGACAAGGCTTGGCTATTGAAATTTAATGGCAACAAGCTGATAGGTTTTGAGATAGCCCAGGTGGTCAGAGGTTTCATGATCATGACAACATTCGAGGATGGTGCAGCACAAAGGTTTGTTGGGGGAAATGTAAACATGCCCCTTAAAGGTAAGGATACCAGCTTCATTTTGCTAGTGAGAGAGTTAACTGCAAAACATAGCAGGGGTGGACATAGCCATGGATTGGAGGGCATTAAGAGCTAAGGGGTCATCCTTAGAGGAGGTGCAGATATGTTCGGAGAGGAAGGTATCAATTATATTCACAAAGAGGGAGGGGAAAGGAGGGTGACTCCAAAATTATTGATGTCATCAGAGGAAAGAAGATTGGAACAGTGGGAGAGGGCATTATGGCCTTCAAGGAGTTTCTCCAGAACATAAATCATTTGAAGGTCAAAGTCAGCAAGGTCTAGAAGCCAGCATGCTTGGTAATAATTCAAAGCTTGGGGTTAGCAGAAATAGGTCAGGTTTTTATGGTTGGTGAAGACCTGTATGGGGAAAGGGGACCTGTGGAGGGATTGCTGCCAAGACTTCAAGGTGCAGATGACAGCAAGAAGTTCTCAGTCATAGATATCATAGTTGTGTTCTACTATAGAGAAGGACTAGAAGAGGTATGAGCATGGGTGCCAGTTACCATTGGCATCAGTTTGGAGGTGGATAGCCTCAGAGGCAAATTTAGAGGCATCAATGGCAATGGTGAATGGGACAAAATGATTAGGGATGTAAAGGACAGGTTTGGACTAAAAGAGTGTTTTTAGTTGATTGAAGGCAGTTTGACAGGCAGGTGTCCAGGACCAAGTAAGATTCTTCTTGGTTAGATTAATGAGGGGGCAAGCAATATTGGAATAGTCTGGGATAAAGCAATGATAGAAGTTGGCAAAGCCAAGAAAGGAGTGAACATCCTTAACCTTGGAGGGAGTAGGCTAGAGGGAGATCCCTTCGAGTCTAATTGGGTCCATGGTGAGTTGTCCAGATTTGACAATTATCCCAAGGTAATCTACTTCAGTAGTCGCAAAGGTACATTTTTTGAGTTTTAGATGGATATCCAATTTTCACATCCATTGGAGAACTTAGTGGGTGCATTCAGTATAGGTTGCTTTATTAGAGGAGAAAATGAGGAGGTCATCCATGTAGATAACAAGCTATCCTTCAGCAATCATATTATGGAAAGAATTATTCATGAAATGTTGAAAGGTTGTCAGAAAGTTACAAAGATCAAAGAACATAATCATAGGTTCAAAGAGTCCCTTGTGGGTGATAAAGGTGGTTTCCATTGATGACCATCCTTGATGCGAACATTGTTGTAACCCCAACGAACATCAAACTTGGTAAAGAGTTTGGCTCTCTGGAGTTTATCAAGGAGATAAGAGATAAGCAGAAAGAGATAGGTGTTGTGAACTGTCTGTTCATTGAGGTATTGGTAATCTTAACAGGAATGGAGACTTCCATTCTTTTTCTTAATAAAGAAAAAGGGTGAGGCTTGTGGGGAATTGAAGGGTCAGATTTTTCCCAAGATGTGATTCTCATCTAGGAAGGCTTTGGTGGCTTTTTTTCATCAGGGGAAAGGGGTTAGACTTTTCTGATCTTGAGGACAAAAGAGTCCTTGAGGTTGATCTCATGATCATAAGGTCAGGAAGGAGGTACATGATCAGTGGCTTCCTTAGAGAAAATTCTGAGTATTCTAAGGGAAGAGTTACTTTAGGTTTTTTAGCAGCAATGGTGAGTTATGGAGTTTGTGATTTTTGCTATGGTGGAAGAGGTTGTAGGGATGTAATAGGTCCACATTTAGTAATATGATTGATAATGTAATTGGTGTGAGCACAACAAAGGTACATGTTCTCTGATTCTATCAAAAGGTAGTCATAGAGGTGGAAGTCATGGATTGCATGAATGTTAACATGTTTAGGCAGTTTAGGAGAAGTTGTGTAGTAGGATTTATTGTGCCTGTCAGTGTCAGTGATGAAGGAGGAGTAGAGAAGCTTAGATTCATTGATAGATTTGTCCAGTGTGAGCATTTGTGTTGCTTAATTGATAGTTGGATTAGCCTTTCAAAGCCAAGGAAATCCAAGGATGGCATTGACCTTTCCTAGGGCCTGACATAGAATGTTACTTGTTAAGCAAGGCCTTCTATGTTTACAAAGAGAGTGTAGGTGTGAGAGATGATACCATTCTTGTTGTAGAAATGGTCAGCATTACAAGCTTGGAATTGTTTCTCAAGTTTGGCAGTAGGGAGATTATCTTTGCAGACAAACTGCTAGTCAATGCAAGAGAGTTCAGTGCTGCTGTTGATCAAGGCACAGGTGTCAATGGTTTTCATGGTATGCAAAAGTACAATGAACTGGATGGGAATTTCCATGAATTTGGAAGCAGTTTGTATAGTTACAGAGGCATAGGTGCAGGGAGGGTTTCATGTTGATCAAGGTTTCATTTTAAACATCCAAAGGTACAAAGGAGATATGGCAGATGTTTCCCTCTTCCTCTTTCTCATCATTATCTATATCCATGAGTTTGGGGAGTTCTTCATTGTTCTTTTTCACAGTTTAAACCTTCTTTGGAGAATTGGAGAAGTGAGGACAGCTGGAGTTGGAATGTCCTGGTTTTCAGCAGCAGAAACAGAGTTTCTTCTTAATGCAACATTTCCGTTCATTGGAGGTAAATTAGACATGGATCACATCAACATCCATAGCATTGGGGTCCTTGATCTTTGTGGAGATGGGTGTAGAGAATGAAAGATAGGAATGGGAAGATTTGGGGTTGCATTTGGCAATTTTGTCAGTGTGGTTTTTCTGAGTTTGGAAGTGAATAGCCTTTTTGTACCATTCACTGATAGTGGTAGGGATAGTATCCATAGCAATGATGTGACACATGAGTTTGGGAGGAATGGCAGCTGAGCAGTACCTGATGAGGACATTATCATCAGTGATTTTGGCCTAGGAGATGGCATTCTGGAAATTGGTGGTAAAACAGATGAGAGAGGGGTTGTAGAAGAAAGGGCCATCTTTGTGCTTCTCCCAATTCATCCGTTTGGTGGATAGCCAGGCTATGGCATTATTGGTGATGTTGTGGTGTTTAAAGGTGGACTTGAACTTAGTAGTGAAGGTGGAGAAGGTTCCCATGGAAATAGTGGTTCCAAAGATGGCAGAATTTCAGAATATGGATGCTTAGGAGATAGCTGACCCTTTGGTCATATAGAAGAGTGCGAAAGCAATTTTCTTTTTGTCAGTGGTGTAAACATCTTTGTTCACTTTGAGGTAGAATATGATGGATTGGAGCCAGGGAATGGTGGATCTATTATAAGGTTTAGGAGCTCTGATGCAGAGTTCAATGGGTTTGATGGAAGATATAGTTCTGGGGGGTGGTGATGGAGGTAAGGTGAAAAGAGGGGTTTGTTGGACAGGTGTGAAGCTAGGAGGTGTTGGTACTTGAGGGATGATTAGGATACCTAATAGTTGATAGCTGAGATGAAGGGTTTCTTCTTGTTCTTCCTGTGTAAGGAGAGTTTTATCAGAGGATTCCTCTTCACTAGGAGAAATGTGTTTGTATTTGGAGTTCTATGGTAAGGGGTCGGTTTGTCTTCACCAGAGATGGGGTCAAGAGTTAGAAGGTGGCTGAGAAATTTTGGCTGACTGCGACAATTGCAGGCCACAGGAGTTATGCTAGTCTTTTGTTATGCTTGATCTTGATAAGTTGAGCAAAGACCTAATGGGTGAAGATGACAACCTTCCAAAGGGATAAGTTGAAGGAGATATTCCTTTGACTAAGAGGCTGGAGTTGTTCTAGCTGAGGCAACAGGCCACTACCATGGAGGTAAGGCTTGAAGGTTGATGACAATAGCTGTAAAGACAAGGTTATAGAGAAGTGCTCACTCAGAAGTAGAGCAATGACTTATAGAAGTCCAAGTGACAAGAGAAGGGAAAATGATGTACTGAGCTAGGAACTCAGGTAGAAGTTCAGGTAAGACTAGCATGGGGAAATACATGCATGTGTTTATAGGTTTATATACAAAGGCCAAGAGAGGATGACTAATCGGATCGAAGGGAATGGAAATGGAGAGAATGATTAGTCGGCAGAGTAAAAGATAGAAAGGAAAGAATGATGCATGGCATCGTCAAGAATATAAGCACAAATGACTAAGCAAGATGGGGGGAATACTTAACAGGGCTTTAATAGCCAAGTATGAGTCTGAAAGTAAAGGTTAGCATGGGATAAGTACAAGTATCAGTGAGGTTGATGATCCTCATCTGAAGACAAAGAATACAAAAGAAAAGAAAGTAAAAAGAAAATGTCACAATAAGAGTGAAGCATGGAATGTGTTATGGATCTTCCATATGGAGGGGAGAGCTGATAAGTGATCAAAGATAGGACTTTGGTGATAGTAAATGGTCCTTCACATTTCAGAGCAAACTTATAGTTGGCGATAGCCTGTTTGAGATTTCTGGCTTTAAGCCAGACTTTCTGTCCTTTGGTAAAGGGGGTGAAGTGTTGACAGATGCAGAAGGATCTGACTTGGTGGGCAAGTTCATGAGAGGATAGTGCCTCATTTCTAGCAGCAGGAAGGGATTTAATGCAAGTTTTCACAGTAGGAATTGCCATGGCAGGGATTACTGAGGGTAGGGTATGATGTTCATACTCCATTATGAGGTAGAACAGTGATTGGTTGATAACAGAGTGAGTGTAGTAATTGTGGGTGAATTCAGTGTGGGAGATGGAGTCAGCCCATATAGTTGGCTGATCTATGCAAAGAATTTGAAGGTATGTTTCAACCTCTTGGTTGATGTGTTTGGTTTCACTGTTGGGTTGGGGATGGTAAGCAGTGGAGAGGGAGAGCTCATAGTTTAGGAGTTTTTCTAGAGCTTTAGTGAATATGGAAGTGAACTAGGGTCCACAATTGAAGATAATTTTGTTGTAGAGGCTAAAGTAAAGGTAAACCTTATGGAAAAAGAGGGGGGCTATCCTTTCTGTAGTGATAGTTAACTTAGTAGAGTAAAGAATTACCCCCTTAGTAAGCTCATGGTTGACCACAACCAAGAGGACATCAAAGCTAAAGGAGACAGGGACATCAATGATCAGATCATAAGAGAGTTGCTTGAAGAGGTGGGTAGCTGAGGAGCAAATGGCAGTGCGTAGGCCTGGCCATCAAAATTCAATGGCAACAAGCTGACAGGTTTTGAGATAGCTAGGATGGCCAGCAGTCACATGATTATGACAGCATGTGAGGATAGCATCATTAGGGGGAATATAGACATGTTCTTTAAAGGTAAGGATGCCTACATTATTTTGCTAGTCAGAGAGACAACTGCGAAAGGTGGCAGGGGTGGATTTGTCCATGGACTGCAGGGTGTTATAAGCCAGAAGGTTATCCTTGAAGCAGGTACAGATATGTTCAGAAAGGGATGTGTTGATCATATTTACAAAAAGGGAAGGGGGAAGAAGAGTGACATCAGAATTGTTAGTGTTATCAGAGAAGAGAAGATTAGGGTGGCAGGAGACGGCATTAGGGCCAGCAAGGAGTTTGCTGAGGACATGAATCATCTGGAGGTCAAAGTCAGCAAGGTTAAGCAACCAGTGTGCTTGGTGACAATTTAGAGCTTGAGGTTGACAGAAATAGGTCAGGTTTTTGTGATTGATAAAGACTTGGATAGGGAAGGGGGAGCTATGGAGGTACTGTCACCAGGATTTCAGGGCATGGATGACAGCGAGAAGTTCCCAATCATAGATATTATAGTTGCATTCAGCTGCAGAGAAGAATTGGAAGAGGTAGAAGCATGGGTGCCAATTGCCATTCATATTGGTTTGGAGGAGAATGGCACTGAAGGCAAACTTGGACATATTGGTAGCAATGGCAAATGGGGCAGAGTGATCAGGGATGTAAAGGACAGGTTTGGATTAAAAGAGTGTTTTCAGCTGGTCAAAAGCAGTTTAACAGGTGGGTGTATAGGAACAAGTAAGATTCTTCTTGGTTAGGTCAATGGGGGGGTGAGTAATGTTGGAGTAGTTGGCAAATCCAAGAAAAGAGTGAATATCTTTGACCCTGGATGGAGTAGGCCAGAGGAAGATTTCCTCAAGTTTGACAGTGGTCATAGAGGCAAGAAGGAGATACATGGTCAGTTTCTTCTCTAGAGAAGATGGAGGCAAATTTAGAGTATTCAGGAGAAAGAGTAACTTTAGGTTTTTCAGTAGCAATAGCAAGTTTGGTAGAGTTTGTGACTTTAGCTATGGTAGGAGAGGCTAAGGGAATATATCTGGATCTGCATTTAGCAACACGGTTGATAGTGTAATTGGTATGGGCACAATGGAGATACATGTTCTCCAATGCTACCAAGAGGTAGTCATAGAGGTGCAAGTTATGAACTGTGTGAATGTTGATATGTTTGGGAGGTCTTGGAGGGGTTAAGTAGTAGGAGTTATGTCTGTGAGTATTGGTTGCAAAGGAGAAGTAAAGGAGTTTGGATTTGTTGATAGATTCATCTAGAGTAAGTGTTTGGGTAGTCCAATTGATGGTCAGATTGGCTCTATGAAGCCATTCTAGGGCTATGACATAGAAGGTTACTTGTTGGGTGAGTTCTTCTATGTTTACAAAGAGGGTACAGGTGCAGGAGATTATTCCATTTTTGTTGTAGGAGTGGTCAGCATTGCAGACTTGGAATTGTTTTTCAAGTTTGGCAGTAGAGAGATTGTGTTTGCAGACAAATTGCCAATTGATGTAGAAAAGTTCAGTGCTACTATCAATTAAGGTGTGGATGTCAATAATTTTCATGGTGTGCAAAGATACAATGAACTGGATAGGAATTTCAATAGATTTAGAAGCAGTTTGTACAGTTATAAAAGCACAGGTATAGAAGGATCTCATGATGTTTGAGGCTTTCAATTTAAAAATCCATAGGTACAAAGGAGATATTACAGTCATTTCCTTCTTCATCGTTATTGTTGATGTTCATGAGTTTGGGGAGTTCTTCTTTGTTCTTTTTGATGGTCTAAATCTTCTTTAGAAGATTGGAGAAGTAGTGGCAGTTGGAACTTGAATGCCCAGGTTTATGGAAGTGGAAATAGAGTTTCTTTTTGATGCAACATTTTCATTCATCAGGGGTGAGTTTGGTGATGTGGATTACATTGACATCCATGGCATTTTGATCTTTGGTTTTTGTGGAACAAGATATGAAGAATAAAAGATAGGAGTGTGAAGGTTTGGAGTTGCACTTAGCAATTTCATCAGTGTGATCCTTTTATATCTGAAAGTGGATGGTACCACTCATCTATAGTAGTGGGAACTATGTCCATGGCCATGATGTAACACATGAGTTTGGGAGGGATAGTAGCTAAGTAGTAGCTGATGAGGATGTTGTTATTGGTGATTTTGGCTTGGGAGATGGCATTTTGGAAGTCAGCGGTAAAGTGAGTGAGAGAAGGGTTGTAAGAGAAGGAACTGTCTTTGCATTTTTCATGGTTCATGCATATAGTGGATAATTAGGCTATGGCATTGTTGGTGATATTATGGTGTTTGAAAGTAAATTCAAATTATATGATGAAGTCAGCAAATGTTTCCATGGAGATAGTGGCTTCAGAGATTGTGGAGTTGTGGAATGTGGATGCCCAAGGGGCAGCTGACCCTTTGGTCGTGTAGAAAAGAGCAAAGGCAATTTTCTTTGCATTGGTGCTGTAAACTTCCTTGTTTACTTCAAGATAGAATATGATGGATTGGAGCCAAGGAACAGCTTGTTTTTGGGTGGTGGTGGTGGTAGGAGAGCAAAGAGTAGGGTTCGTTGGATAGATGTGGGGCTTGGTGGTGTTGGTACTCAAGAGATGACAAGAGTACCTGATAGCTGGTGGCTGAGGTTAAGGATTTCCTCCTATTCTTCTTGAGTGAGAAGGGTTTCATTAGGGGATTCCTTGAAGAGGTATGTTTATATTCAGAGTTTTGTGGTAAGGGGTTAGGTTGTTTTTATCAAAGATAAGGTCTAGAGTTTGAGGGTAATTGTGAAATTTTGGCTATTTGTGACGATGGCAAGCCACTAGAGTTATGTTTGACCTAGATGAGGCAAGTGAAGATCTAATGGGTGAAGATGATGGTCTTCCAAGAGAACAAGTCAAAGGAATTTCCTTAGACTGAGATATTGGGATTTTCCCAATCAGGACAGCAGGTTACTACCATGGAGGTAAGACTTGGGGATTGATGATAATAACCATCAAGATTAGGTTTTGAGGGAGCACTCACTCAGAAGTAAAGTGATAACTTATAGAAGTTCAAAGGAAATGAGGAAAGGGAAAATAATGTATTAAGCTAGAAACTCAGGTGGGAGTTCAGATAAGACTAGTGTGGGGAATACATCTGTATATCTATGTGTTTATATACAAGGCCAAAGTGACAATGACTAATCAGATGGAAACAAATGGAAATGGAAAGAACAATTAGTTAGCAGAGTTAAGAACAGAGGGACAAGAATAATGTGATGGCATTAGACAGAGAATAAGTATAAACGACTAAGACAAGTGAGATGGATACTTGATGGAACCTTAATAGTCAAGTATGAGTCCAATGGTAAGGGTAAGCATAGAACAAGTACAAGTGTCAGTAAGGTTAATCCTCACCTGAAGAAAAAGAGAACAAGAACAAAAAGAAAATGCAACAATAAGTGTTATCTTATCTGGCATCAATGTTTTGGCCACACCTCTAAAAATGCTTTGCCTCATGTGCATACCTACCTTTCCTATGTTCCTACTATCACTCTCCCTACAACTAATTCACCTTGTAAAGGTTGTTCTTTAGGGAAGATGCTAAATTGCTTGTTTATAGCTTTTAACAAGTGGCCCTTCTATCCTCTTGCTTTGATATATACCAATCTTATAAGTTCTTCCAGTCAAACCTTACTCTTGTGCTAAATTTGTCCTTATTTTTATTGACAATTATTCTGGGTATGCTTTACTGTCCTTCTTGCAGGCCAAGTCAGATTATTTGTCTAATTTCCATAATATGGTT
This sequence comes from Boletus hoseneyae, assembly GCA_038093175.1. NCBI lineage: Eukaryota > Fungi > Basidiomycota > Agaricomycetes > Boletales > Boletaceae > Boletus > Boletus hoseneyae. Next base: position 25,192 of record JBBPRT010000065.1, read on the forward strand.
TCTTGAGCTGAGACTTTTCTGATCAGATACTTGCCTCTGTATGTTTAGATCATGGGGGGGAATATATGGGTCATGAGTTTCAAATGTTCCTCTCTTTCAAAGGTGTGACTCATTAGACTTTCATTTCCCACACACCTTAGCAAAACAGTCATGCTGAGAGATTCAATAGAACTATTATGGAAAAGACAGAAGCAATATGTTAGCATGCTGGCCTTTCTAAAGTGTTTTGGCAAGACACTATAGAGACATCAGTATATCCCTATAGAAATATTCAATGGGAAGAAACCAAATGCATTTAGAGTGTTTGAATGTCAAGCATATGTTTTCATTCCTCCAGAACAACAGTTGGACAAACTATCTCCCAAGTCTGAGGAAATGACATTTATAGAGTATGAGCCAAACACGAAGTGTTGGCATTTTTAGTCAAAACAAATGCATAGAGTTACTACTAATACTACATTTGATGATAATCATTTTCCACACTGTTTCACAAACCAAGAAGACGAACCTGCCCCTATTTCTATCAACAATAACAGACATATAGGATTAATTAAATTCTGAACAACCTACACGTCATATTTACATACCTATTGCAATTTTGCATAGTAATTCTTCAGATCCAAATTAACGGATACCTCCACAAACACCTCCAAGATCAGAATCTCCTTTTCATTTTAGTTCTAACTAAAGTCCAAGTCCTCCACCTCTGAGATTGCCTGTACACCAAGATGTCCATGTGTAAGAAAAACTAAGCTGGAGACAAGATATTGCAGTAATATTGAGAATCATCACTAATATAAATGATTTTTAGTCTTTGATTTATCTCCACTAACAGATGAAGATCACTGGTTAGTATCTACTCTAATACTACCAGTTTGGATGCCTCTTAGGCAATGTCTTGGAGAAACACTATCAAAATTTAGAATCCATTCTCATCAATACCATCCTACATATGATAAAAGATCTTCATTTAAACCTTCTTTTAAGCAATGCAGGTCTACATATATTTCTATATAACAACCTCATATCTTACCAAACAATACATATGGTAACCAAACAGTAGTCAAGATCAAACAAGACATAAGAAAAGTACTAATATCAATTCAGAAGGAGTCTCTATCAAGAGCTAAATCATCAATTTAAGCTGATTCTGTTCAAGAAGAACAACAACCCACTAATAAAAGTAAGAATTTTGAAGAAGTATATAGTGCAAAATGAATGCAGCACCATTTTACACAAGCTATTAATCATGGAGAATGGATAGTACCAAAGCAATACTAAGATATAGCTAAGCTACCTTAGGATCAGCAGGAAGCCTGGTATAATGCTGCTAAAGATGAAATAAAGTCTTTATATGACTGTTGTTATGCTGAACGCTTCTTTCAAGCATGAAAGGTCTATGTGATTCTAGCACTTCAGAGAGGATGCTCACAAAGAGGTACAATACTATTCTGAAGGACTTTGGGTAGTCTAAGGACAAAGGACTCAGATGACTGAGGACACAAGAAAGACATGATATATTGCACAGATCAAGAGTAAGTGATACAAGGTAAGCAATAAGGTATATATGGTTTTTATATGGGAAAATAGAAGACCAAAGAAGCTTTAAGGAAGATAGGGAATACTTGCCATCATGAGAGAGATGGCTATAGAGAAGATGTCATCTATGAGAAGAGAACAAAAGAAGTAGATAATAATAAGGACTTGTAAGAAAAGAAAGAAAAACTATAACAACTGTAAGATATGAAAACTTGTAGATCTCTCAAAAGATTATCAACCTACAAAGGAAGATGGGTATTTGCCATACATCCTAGCAATCAAGTTAAAGCTCATTTTATTGCTAAAAGATTTACTTATATTTTGGAATAGATTACAAAGAAACCTTTTCTTCTATTGTAAGATTTGAAACAATGAGACTGGTCCTTACACTTGTAGCACTTTAAGATTGGGAAATCAAAGCACTAAATATTAAAACCACCTTTTTATTTAACAAGCCAGATGAAGAAATCTACATGGTACAATCAGAAGGTTTTGTGATTAAGGGTCAGGAACAAAAGATATATCATCTTCAAGAGGACATTTATGGTCTTAAATAAAGAGCCCTTCAATGGAATAAGCTACTTCATTAAAGCCTTGTCTCCTTTGAATTCAAGAGCTATACTTCTGATTCTAGGGTTTATGTTACATTCATCAGAAAGGATATTGTACTCATTGTCATTTATGTTGATGATGCTCTTTTCTGGGTAGCAACTAAGTGCATGTTCTTTCTCATAAAAAAGAAGTCCATGTGGAAATTGGAATCAAGGAATCTTGACAAAGCTGAAGAATATATTGGTATGAAAATAACTAGAAATCAATCTAGCCTATTGCACCTTTGTTAAAGAAAATCTCTGCACTGAATGTATTTTCTTCTCAAAATCACCTTAAGCCTCACCTTTCTTCTTTGTTTCAAAAGATAGATTGTCTCTTAAACTTCCCAAATGCTCCTTTAATATGAAATATCTGAAAATGATTATTGGATAAGAAAAAATCTGCATGGACCTAGTCAAACTCTTTGCTATCAAAGATTGGAAACCCCCTTTGTGTTATCCCTTCCAGATACTACCAGACCATTCTCTCTCATAACAGATACTTTCCCCTTACAGCAGGGGCAGTACTTCTTCAAATGGATTCCAATGGAGATCTTCACCCTGTGCTTATTTCTCTAAAACCTTCTCATTTGCTGAGCATAATTATAATATCTATGATAGAGGGCTTCTAGTGATCATTCTACCCCTCAAAAAATAGTGACAATACCTCCTTAGAACCCCACACTCCCTCACTATCCTTATTGACTATAAGAACCTTTTTTACCTCAAACACCCCAAGAAACTCTCTTGTTGCTAGACACAATGGCCTCTTTTCCTTCAAGACTTTAACATTGTCTGGAAGATCAACCCTAGTTTTCAGATGAGACTAGCTGATGCTCTCTTGTGTAAGGACTCAATTGATACTTCCTTGGACAACACTAATGCAACTATTCTCCCTGACCCTATTATCATATCTGCACTTAACTTATCTGTTATAAATCATATTCGCTCTTCCTCTTCCTCTGATTCTCTTATTTTTCAAGCTCTACAAAATTCCAAGATGGCTTGCCTTCCTTCCCTACTCTTCTCTTTCAAACTGAGTCTTTGACAATGGCTATCTTTTCTTTTGCTTTTGTCTGTATATTCCCCCATTTTGATATACTGGATGCTGGGGTTACTGGGAGTGCAGGGGATATGTTACTTTTCTTTCTTTCTTGTATTCTTTTGTCTTCAGATGAGGACCAACCTTACTGACACATGTACTTACCTTATGCTAATCTTTTATCATCAGACTCATACTCAGCTGTTAAGGCCCCATCAAGTATCTCCCTCACTTGTCTTAGTCATTAATGCTTACTCTTTCTTCAATACCCTCACATTATTCTTTTTTCTCTGTTCTTGACTTTGCTGACTAATCATTCTTTCCATTTCCATTCATTTCCATCTGATTAGTCATCTTCATATTGGCCTTTGTATATAAACATGTAATACACAGATATATTCCCCATGCTAGTTTTTGAAACCAGATGGAAACCTTGAATGAGACAACCTAAGATAGTAGGGTGTCGAGTGATCAAACAAAGAGGACTGGAAAGATTCATTGTAAGAGGAACGTGGTGATAGAAAGGCGATATGTTTCAAGGTCAGCCTCAACATGAACAATGAGGTAAAGGTTTGCAATTGGTATGATGATAGTTAACAAATGAAGCATCCAATTACGAGGATGAGGCAGCAAAGTGCAATGGTAGAGAAAGGAGTAGTAAACAATGAGTCCAAGGCCCCCAAGGGAGAGTTAGACAAATGAATAGGACTGGGGATAGACGACATAGAGGTAGGGCTTATATATGTAAGTACGGGGCTTTAGGGTAGGTCGTCTGAGTCCAAAAGGATTGAGGGCCGGTATGAGAGAAAGAAGTAAAGAAGAAAGATAAGAGACATGAGGGAAACGCAAGGTGTCTGTGAGGCGTGACATCATAAATAAGGTGAGGATCTGGATTGGTCACATGCAGAGGTCACATGATCGAAAGAGGGGTAAGTCATGTGACTGCGAAAGTGAAAATATTTGTTAAGTACAATAAGCAAAATAAAATGAAAACATAGTGTGAGGTCCTGAACTATAACAGTTTTACCTAAACTCCCATCTGAGTTCCTAGCTTAATACATTGTTTTCCTCCCCATATCTTCCTGGACTTCTACAAGTCATTGCTCTACTTCTGAGTGAGTGCTTCCTTGTAACTTTGTCTTGATGACTACTGTTGTCAATCTCTAAGTCTTACCTTCATAGTAGTAACTCATCATCTTGGTTGAAAACCCTCTAACATCCTTGTCTAAGGAACCTCTTAGGCTAAGTCCTCTTGGAAGACTATTGTCTTCACTCTTTAGGTTTTCACTCACCTCTACTAGGGTCAAGTGTAATAGGATGCTGGAGGTGTAGCGGTGAATGCTAGAAGTCTTAGGAGTCTGGGGGCAATGTTCTATGGTGGTCCAGATAGGGTTAGGGTGTGAGATGGTTCAGTGATCCTTCTAGGGTTGGATTGTAATGGGAGCAATGGTTCCTCATTGTCAGAGTCAGAGAGGATTTCATAGGTTCTATGAGGGTTTCTGTGGTAAATGGTTGGAAAGTGGTGGTTGTTCTGCTCCTAGGTAGGAGGGATGAAGAAGACTCTTGATCTTTTGTTATGCTGAATGCTTCTTTTAAGCATAAAGTGTTATCGGACGAGCTACGATACTTGCGATTACACTCGGACTCACCTACGAACGGTTTCTCTTATCTTATCTTATCAGATAACGTCACGTGACTGGTCACGTGACCATCCGGTTATCTGCCTTAGATCTTATTTATCTTACCCTTAGGAGAGTCACGTGATCTGGCACGTG